>VDFB02322698.1:50110-64725 GCA_007258455.2 Sequoia sempervirens | reverse complement strand
TCGCTGTAGTTCTTAGCACCCGCCATGACATCTTGTCGAAGGCGAATGTCTTGTTGACCGAAAGAGGGGCCCATTGAAAGAAATAGAGCTCGACGGGAGAACTCGATTTTTCCATCTCATCTGGCCGAGAGGAAGCAGTCCTATCGAGGCTTCTGGCGAGATCGATATGATCTCTGTGGCTCGCCGAAACCTCTCACCGACTGGCTCGTCCTACATCGACGAGTTTGAAAGAAGAGTGGATCTGGAGCAGGAAGAGTGCCAAGCGAGGGAGAGGATGAAGCCGTGAGTCAAATGGACAGCTGTGAGGTCTGCTGAAGAGGAAGCTCAACATTAATGGCGATATTTTGGGGCACTCGAGGCAGCTCCGCTGGAGGTCAAAAATGGACACGGAGGCCAGAAATAAGTATGGTAGCTACAAAAGATCTACAGAGCACCTCAGGAGACAATCTTCACCGACATAAGACAGCCAGGATTGGGATTTATTGCAGAATGGACTTTTGTTAAAGATCTGGCGCTGACTTCCTGACACAATGGGATATTTTGTAAACCCTAAAAGGGCGCTGACATTCTTCTCAGGGAGATGTATATATGGCATTCTTGCCTCTTTGTAAAGGGTTCCCAAAATTTTAGTGTTACGGACTTCTAGATTAGAACTTCTAGGTTTAGAGACTATTTTAGAGTTAGAACTGTTAGGAGTTAGTCAGCTAGCAGAAGGAGATCGAGTTGCATCTTGATTCTTAGTAATGAGAGCTTCTCCTGTCTTCTTAGTTAGCAGTTAGATTTTCAGTATAGATTGTAATGTATTTTCAAAGTTCTTCTAGTGTAGATGGAAGCAGTCTAAAGACACAGGTTTTCTGTACACTGGTGATTGTGCCAGATTTGTAAATGTTGCTTATCTGTCTAACCCACAGTAGAAGCAACCAGATTCAAATCTACTTCATATTGTGTTCCAGAATGGTATTTATCTAAAATTAATCATCTGATTTTGAAAGCTTTCAAGGAATGAAATCTCATTTTGTGTTTTGCTTAAATGGTAGTTTATAATCAGTTGTTAAAAATCAGTACTGTGAATGAATGATACTGTGTGTTAATCACAAGTTAATTTGTTCTTCAGTTTTAGTTTACAAATTCCTTGAAAGGCAATAAGTCTGGTTAAATTGGATGAACTATTGTTCTTTTCTGTTTCAAAACCCTGATCTATCTTTTTGTATTTCTTTAAAACCCCTAGTTAGAATAGGTTTTATTTCATGCTTGATCTTAGAACAATCCAGAAGCCCAACACCAGCAGGCCCCTTGAATATTACTATCACATTGGCCACTGAGTAACATCGGCACAGTTGAGACCCAACTACCAAGACCTTGGGAGCTAAGGCATCCATGTGTTTCCTTTCTCTTTGAGGAGAAGTAGAGTAGCAATATTCTAATTTCATTGTTGTGGTGCCAAAATGCCATCAACATGTATGTTGTAACTTTATAACCCAATGGATTAGGTATTATCCATGGAAGTAGTTATCCGTCATATGCTCAAACCGAACACATATTTCACTAGTATATTAGGAGTAGGAAATTATTTTGTATGCACCTCATGGTTTAATATTTCAACCAAGGAAAATATTTATGGCAAGCCTTAAGAGTTCTTATCTTGAAGAATTATGTTTTGCATAACCACATCTTGAAGTTGTGCAAAAATGTACATATCAACTTAATATAAGATCTTATATATAGTAGGTTAGTATTTTTCCAAATGACAAGCTTTGGGACCAAACATAAATTAGGCATTACTACAGCAATTTCACCTTATTCATCTTGATTTGTGATTATTCTTTTTAAGGATACCACTATGGAAGCCCCCTTAGGTTTAGTTGAGCCTAAATTGAAAGAGAGATTATCCACTCTCAAAAATTGGTCATAAATCACCCACACTCTATTGATGAGATAATCAATTCACCTTTAAGAATAATTTCCTTGGCCTTGAAGAAAACAAACCCCTCTAGGAATGTGGGTAGGGATTTTTGGAACCAACAAGTGCACCTTGGCAAAGTATCGATGCAAAAGGGCACCATGGATATCAAGATGTAGGTTGAAAAAATGGTAACTACTATTAGTGTTGATTAAAGAAAACAAAATCGATTTAAGTGGTATTTGGAATTTAAGTACATATACTAAAATAGTGACCCCACCACACAACTGTATTTTCTTTTACAAGTAGTGTACAACATCTCACCCACCACCAATCTAATTTGCTTAGTTTTAAATGGGCCATTGAGTGTTGACCTTACAATCCACAACTTTGACTCCACCCACCGTAGATCCTATCCAACATGCTCACTCTAATATTACCTTCTATAGCACACATGTGCCCTTCCTCCATGCAAGAGAATCAATGACTACCTTCACATAACCATTAATAGAAAGCTTCAAAATAATTATAGTTAATGCAAATTTTAATGTATCATATTTGGTTGCAACTCAACCTTACATATGCATCAAAGGAATCCATCATACGATATTAGTAAAATACTAATAAAACTAATGTATGAATGCCTAATGAGGATGCATGACAATTAAAAAGAACGTAAAGGTCACATTACTAATAACATATAAAAAAAAAGTGATGGATGATTGAAATGAACAACCAACATCTTGAAGCACAAACTCAAAAAAGCTCACTCATGGAATATTCCAGTTAATTTTTTTTTCTAAAAAGCAAAAGGCATATGCAAATAGATTAAGAACATTGAAACAAAAATTAACTATTGAATTTCATAATTTTATTACTTTGCAAAGAAAGGTTTAACTCTATTATTTGGGGTGGTTAATCTTGATTGCAATTGAGAGAGCTTAACTCTTCTTGTGATTTTTAAAATACCTCTTAAATTTGGCACCCATATGTAACTTTTTTGGTTTTGTACATGTAATATATGATGCATGAATTTTAAGAATAAACAAAGAAAAATAAAATAAAATCTGACATTTACAATAAAGATGCATCTTCTCTTCAAAAGAACAAGTTGGAGCTACTTTCACAACCACTACTTGCCTAATATTTGTTTTCATATCAATATTTTGTAGTCCATGCAAATTGTGTATATCCTGAATAAATAATAAGTCATCCAATACATATGTTTTGGGACACCAATGGACCAAAATTTAGCATACAAAAAACTATAAACACTCATTTTATTATAAAATAAGGACTCATTTCTATCACCATAAAATCATATCAATATCAAGCTGAAATTTATGTTGCAACATTTCTTAACACTAAACATTCTTTGGGAATCAAGTGGCCATAATGGGGTAATCCCACAATAATGAGTCTCACTTTTTGACCAAAGTAGGACATTGAAATCAACATTTTTAACTAAATCTTTACTTTCTGAGAACTATAGCAACTAAACCATTAAGAATTTGAAGATGATGAGAACTAGCGATTTGTAACAATTTGTTTATAGATTTTATATATATATATATAATTTTATTTTTGAAATAAATTGTGATTTTTTACATGACTTTTTAATAACTTGTTTTTAATAGTAAACAACATTTTTAAAAAGTGACTTTTATGTCATGATGCATAACTTTTTTTCTAGAAAGGATAAAATTCTAATTTTTTAAATATAGTTTTAACATTCAATATCTAGTTCATGGATGTTTTCATATTTTTTTGCTGCATAATTTTTTAAAATTAATTTTTGAAGTCAAGGTAATTATAATTTGGACATAGGTGTATATTGTAATGCATAACTTATAGTGCCCCTCCATTGCGACATTTCCAGATGTTGTGTAAGTGTTATTGTGTTTTGGTGTTTAACATATTAATGATATTTGAGGTGAAATTAATATTTTAAAAGGATTGAGTAGTCCGTTAATTTAATTAAAATTGAACACAAAATAATTTAAACAAAATTAGAATTAAAATAATAATTAATAAGTCTATTTTGTAGAATATTATGTGTACGGATTTTATTAAATAATTAAATTAATATTTAAATGATTATTTTATTGGGGGTAATTATTAATATGAGAAAATAATGTGTTTTAATAGAATAATATGAATGTTAATTAGTAAAAAAAAAATAGATAAGATCTAGAACTGAAGTTGCAATAGACGAATATAGAAAAGGGGGAGAAAAAATAAAGTATTTAGAATAGATGAAGAGATAAGATTCTCAATCAGTTCCCAAAAGTAATTAAAAAGATAGAAAGGAACTCTAATTGAGTGCATGTTCAGTTCAAACAGTGGGTGGAAGAAGAAACTTGTTATTTTTTTAACTGATTTTTGTTTTAAAACCTTCTTTATATCTTCTTTTGGGAGAAGGTTTTGGGGAAGTGAATTTTGGTTTGGATATAAGAAGATTTTCGGGGGGATTATTAGGGAGAGGATTATTATTCTGATGGTTTTTGGCTCTGGAAAAAAAGAAATCAATTCCGAGCATTGGACATTGGGGGTTCAAATTAAAATCAAAATTATTTTGAGTGAACAAGGAAAGGGTTGCTCAATGATTGAGAAGGAGGGACTTTTATTCATTCACTTTATTTGTGGGCATAGGAACCCAGAACAATTCTGAATTAATTTGTGATTCCTCATTCTTTGTTTTGTATAAATGGGATTTCTTTCTTCCTTCTTGTCAACAATCGATTAAGCATGTTGAGGTTGTCGCTGATCCTGTGCCTTCTCTGAGTCGCCATCACACCTTGTGTCTTTTCACTTTCTTGGTTCTTTCAATTATCTAGCGATAGTCTCAAGGCCGAACTTTGCAATCATGAAGTTTACATTCTATTTGTAGAGGTATCAAGAGCTATTGATGCCAAAATTTCTCTCCTCTAACAAATCTTATGGCAATTGATTAGAATCTTCGAATTGTTCTTTGCATCTATCGTACTCGCCCTCTCTATCATTCGAGGCCATACTAAGTAGTAGATTCTATCTTATTTTCGTTGTTTGCACTTAGGCATTCAGAAATTTTGAGGCATAGTTTTGGGTTGTTATCGCATCAAGTTTTAGTTACAACATTGGTGTGGCTTTATACTATTGAAAATGGAGTGGATTGTTATTTTTCTCTTGTCTCCTACCGATCTTATGGAATAGTAACATTGTTATAGATGATGATTAGCATTTGATCATGACAGGAAGATTAGGGTTTGAAATCGATTACTCTTAGTGTTTCACTTGAGTTGATTCAATCAGCCAGCGATATATTCTCTTTATTAAATAGCCTCCATCCCTTTAGGTAACAGGTGATAAGATGGGTATTCATGATATAGGGTTTCCTTTGATTATGAAATTTGCTTAGAAATCCAAAAAATCGGAGTTCATGTTCATTGTTAGGTTTGCACCCTCTTCTTCTCTACCGTTGAAGCCCCTATGAAATTCAAATTACTTACATCTATTCTCTTCGGATTATTTCTATTAACATCACCAATATATTCTAATTGTGATGCGATTTTGCATTTGCTTGAAAGATTCTTAAGTCCTATTAAACAAATCTCGGTTATGCACATTTTGTAGCCATCATTCCGAATGAGCTCCTCATGTCTGTCACGCATGCTAAGCCTCTTCTTGTGTCCTCTCTACAGGTGCTTGTCTTTTTACGCACATAAGGCACAAGTTGGTTCATTTCATTGGTCGCTAGTTATACTAACACATGCTTTCTCCTATGACCTCTATTGAAGGCTATGCTTATATTTAATATTTAATAACACTCTTAATGGAATTCGATGTTCAGTGTAATGGAAGGAAGGAGTAGCGTCTCTTTCTTCCTTTAGACTATAGTTTGTACTTTGCATGCTAAATATGCTAGGTGTCTTCGGCACTTCATGTTAAGCTGATGGTAAAACATGTGTGTGTTTGTAAGTTATTGAGCCCCATGAATGCAGATATAATCCATCCTCTTAAACCAGGAGTATTGGTAACTATATTCGTATATATATAAGTACGTTTAACAGGTTATAAATGTTAGTTTCTATACGCAGACATAATTCGAAATTCTTCCATAAATTGGTATTGATGTGTATGAGCTATTTCAACTCTACCCCATGATACTTATTACAATGATACTGATGTGTATCTAAGTCCAAAAATAACCTCACCTATTAATTGATTTAGAGGCACACTAGGAGACGCCAAAAAAAAAATCTCCCTGAAATTTCCAGCGAAATAACCCAAGCAATTCGAGCGTCCTTGAGATCTACACTTTTCTAGTATTCCCTAAATACTTTTATAATATGAATACCGTCATGTTGTGTTGTTCAATATATTATCCATTTAAAGTTGATATGTATGGACTATTAACAACTTTTCAATTACTACAATTTTGTATTTAATGATCTATAGATGGTTACATGTATTTGACTAGATATAGAGAAAATAGTGCTTTGTGAATAATTGTAGATAGGTTTAATGGAAAGGATAAAAGGGAGGAAAGAGTTATGTATAATTGAAAGTAGAATGGGAATGTTTGTTAGTGTTCGACCCTATAACTAGATAAGTGATTAGTTAAAAGAGATTATTATGTTATTTAGAAATGTTTCTATTAGAAATTAGAATATTATAAAATGGGTTAGGGTATTAATTGAATACGAAAAGGTCTGTAGATAATTGAAAGAGTATTAATCGAGAATTATATAGGTAAGTTATCTAAATGGTTCTTGTAGCATTAGATTTTTAAGTTCATCAGATAATCAGTTTGGTACTAATCATTTAACTATATCAACTATATTTTAGGATGTTTAAGCGCATAATTATTATATTTTATAATGCTTATTAGTAGGAAGAACGTTTAATTGAATTCATTGTAAATGAATGTTGATTTGATAAAATTACATTTTGTTAAATGAAAGGCTAATGTAAATAAATGAAGTTAGATGATCCCATTGAATGTTGTTTTCTCTTATTCATGTGTTCTTCATGTGGATAGCTATTTAACACTCTTGTGATGATGGTTGATTTCTATCGTCGACTTGCCTACGGGCTTTGTTGAATGGTTTCTTGTGTGTCAACCAGAAGGGTCTCTTGTGAGGAGAAAATTGAGGTTTCGAGATGCCCAAATAATGTTTTATGGATTTATGAGTGAAATTTTAGTAGCCTCCTCAGAAGTTGTTTCGATGCGTATTCCTTTGCTTCACCTTGATTAAGGAGTCTTTATTCATTGAATTATTTTTGGAATTTTATATATTGAAGTTTTATGCTGAAACCTTATTACTTTGCTCACCCTCGTTTCAGGGTAGTTGTTCTTTCTTGGCTTCCAGAGGCAAGGGTAATCTTTCTATGTTGACTCTTCATTGATTTGGTCTTTGTCAAAGTTTTGATCGCTATTGTGATTTGAGTCTATGCTTGGGTTGTACCTGATTTATGAGTGTGTATGTATATGACTTTTGGCGAGATGGTTTTGCCTCACGGATGTTCCATTTCCGATTTAGTCTTCTTGTTGGTACAACCCCTTGGTATTGGATTTATTGGATTTTATGTTTGGGTTTCTAGGGAGAGTGGCTCTACATGGGCGTCGGCGCACAAAGGGCCTATCAGGATAACCCACGTTATAGTTAGAGTAATAAGTGATAACCTAATTAATTAATTAGGGGGTGGGTAGTAAAACATTAATGAGATAATTATGGATGCCTTGTCCGCCTGTTAGGGATTTCATAGACTAAAGGTGGGCTGAGAAGGCCATGGTTGGAAAGATCATTGTCTCGTCTCCACGATAGGTTAATGGTTCTGCATGAGTCACCTTATGGGGCCGGCGCCTAGAGAGGTTGTCAGGGTAACCATAGATGGGGGCGGTGCCTAGAGAAAGGCAATCAGGATAACCCATGTAGGACTATGTGATGACACGCTCCTCTAGCATTCCCCTTGAGTTGTTTTTATTGCTAACCTCTAGAAGTGGTCTATTGATGTGTTTTGGTGATTTATTGTTGTTATATTTTGTGAGTGGTCTTTTGATATTATGTTTCCTTTGGGTTTTCTTGCTTTTCATGTTTGGATTTTAGTCTTGCATTTTCTGTTTGGATGTCCTTGGTTGAGGATCCTTTCTTGTCAGCTCCTTAGCATGGGAGGTGGGTCTTCGGACCCACGTGGTCAGGTGGAACATGCTAAGCACCCCATTGGGTCCCCAATCAAGGAGCGAGAGGTGTGGATTGTGCCATTTGCGGTGACTCCAGAATTGTGTCCGACTTGGAGCCAGTCATGATACTTTGTGTTTTGCCATTTAGTTGTATCATTCTATCTTATTGTACGGTTTTTGTTCATGTTGGAAAATGCTTTTGTATCATTGTACCTCTTGAATATTGTAATATAATGAAATAGATGCAATGTGTTGTATCTATGGAAATATGCTTCATTAATTTCATGTGATGATAGTGTGTTACTCGCTACTAAGGTTGAGTTAATCTTTTATATGTTGTGTTTACTTAAGTGGATGGTTTTTATTGATAAATTTTATGTTTAGGGTTAGAAATGGTGAATATCTAACAATTAGAAATGTAGATCTATGTAAAATAGAGAAACTAAAACATTCACAGAATAAATTATAACACAGAGATTTAACGTGGTTCACCCAATTCTGGGCTACATCCACCAAACCGCAGCCATCCAACACTTTTATTATCCAGTGTAAAACCTATTACAATCTTCGCGAATAATCGTGTTTTTCTTCATACTGAAATACCCATCCGAACCCCTTTTTACCAAGCTTAGAAGCTTCCAGATTTTCGGGTTCTACAAAATTGGATTTTTCCTTTTTCATTGATTTTTTCCCTTTTTCGGTGATCACGCGAAAAAGTAGGAAGAATTTTTTTCTCGGGGGCTGCCGCCCCCGAACCCCCGCCCGGGGCCCAGCCCAGCCCCGGACCCCGGCGAGGATGGGGGGCTAGGGTGTACAGTATACCATGGGCTATACAATATAGCATGATCGGTCCACCATACCAACATTTTTAATGTATGTTCCATTGTTGTAATCATACATTTGACCATGGTTTATTCTCTTAGCTTTTGATTGATACCGTTCATGTATGGGATTAAGTTTCGTAATGTCACCTTGTGTGCCCCAAGGGATGTAAGTGTTAGTGGTTTGGTTTAAATGAACTTCATGTCATAACTTATTGTTCATTTCATGTATGTTTAGTTTTACTTAAAAATAAAAATAAAAAATTGTGCGGTAATTGTTGCTTTAGTTGTCCTTTGGGGTTCGCACGACGGGGCGTTACATAACTTATTTTGTATATATTGAAATTCTTTTTTTACTCAAACAAAGACATCAATACCTAGTGCACATATATTTTTAGATTTTTTTCTAGTATTTTACTATTTTTCCAGATGCATAGAACAAAGAACTTGATGTTTAGTGAAAAGCCTATGTTTAGTAAAAATTAGAAAATAAATACAATAAAATAAAAATATATTAAAATTATATTTGCTTTTTATTATAGGAAAAACAAAGAGGCTGAGTCCCTAGCTTGGTTGGCTAAGTAATTAGTTCGCGGCTGCTGAAATTCACAAGTTCCTAGTCTCCCCGTCAGTGATGCTTGGAAGGGGCATCAGCCAGCGCCAGCCAGCCCGTAGATCCGCGTTAAAAAAAGTTTACGGCGCCTTCTGCCTTGCCGGTTTATAAAGTCGTGCTACCCGATTCTGCTGATCCTAAAAAAATTATAGGAAAAACAAGTTTTGAAGGGGCCCTAAAACCCTTTACAAGATAAGCCACTACTTCATCATATAATCAAAAATAGAACAAGCAGCCAAAAACCAACACACAAACAGCCAAAAAAAGGCATAAAAGACAAACAAACTAGAGATTTTTAAGAATATCCACTGCTTCAAGATCACTATCAATTATTTTCTGATGGAAATTCATGACTTCCACCACTTCATCAGCAAGAATACCAACCTTTGCATTAAGCTTGGTCTTGTTACGGGTACGAGTAGAAGGCCCCTTATCACTAATCATCTTTTGTTGCACACCACCATCAGTCACCATGTCTTTTAATCCAGAGTTGTCCCCCAACCACTTCCTAGCCTTCTTATTCAATAAAAACAATCCCTCAGCCTCATTGCACATAGCATGTTTACTGACCTCCAAAGCCTTCTCCAACTTACCATCAATAGCTACAAACTTTTGCTCGTAGGAATTCTTCATATTGAGCATTTCATCAGCTACCATCTTGAGAGTATCAAAAATTTGATTGACCTCTAACTACACCTTGTTGATTTGAGCTTGCATATTAGACCCCTTATAAGAGAAGGCTTCATCAACATTATTACAAACAACTCTAACCTGAACATTAGTGGAGTTCATCTCATGAAAAACCCACTTAAAAAGCTTGAACAAGGAGAGAGAGCTCTCTTTTACAAGCATGATAATCATGCATAATCTCCCTCCTAAAATTAAAACCATCTTTGTCCATAGCATAATCTTGTTGGGAGTCACTACTAGTAGAAGCATTCTTCATGGTCTCCTTCCCTTTTTGAGCAAAGGCCACAGCACCTTTATCCACATTCAGCTCCACTAACTAGTTCTCAACATCTGACACATTGCCAACATGATCTTGTTGCTCATCCCTTTCCAAATTCATAGGAGATTTTTTCTTTTGCTAACCCTCTTTATTCTGCACATTAGAAACAAGGAAGACCCCCAGCTTACCCTTGTTAACCAAATCCTCCTTGCATAAGTTATCCAACACAAACCCCTTCATCTTTTTGCCACCTGACCCCAAGTCACAAGATTAGATTTTTGGTAGGGCCGACCTACCTTAAAGCCTCATCTCCCGTTTCATACTTATCTGCCCTTAAGGAGCCTAGAGTTTGATTCTTCTTTCTTTTCTTACCTTCATCCTTCAGCTTTTTTCAACTTGGCCCTTTCACAGGTTTAGACTTCTGGCAGGATTGCACAATCTCTTCCTCGTCGCCAGTGGTATATTCATCATCCCTAGAGGAAACAAGGGATTGCTTCTTTTTTCTCTTCTTTCCTTCAGAAGTGGCAAGACATTCTAACTCACCCTCCAAGGATGCATTAGACCCAGGGGAGTAATCTTCATCCCTGGAATCCTCCTCCGACCTCGTCACATACTCAAGATTCTTCTTTTTTCTCCCAACATTGGAAATATTAGGTTGAGTCGGTAGAGTAAAATCCTTGACATACTCAGAAATCAAAATAAGACCTTCATAGAGGATAGGATTTTTGGGATTGAGTCTATGATCCCTTATACCAGTTTCTAGGGAGACCAATAAATAGAAGGGGAACAGAACTCTCTTCTTATGCCTAAAATGATTCAACAAGACAAAATGATGCCAAAAAATAACAAAAAAATGACTGTCCAAGGTCAAATACCTCATAATCTCCTCAGCAACATTTCTCCAAATTGCCTTGAGAGAAGAACGAAAATAGCCACTGCATTTTTCCTTTTCCAGCTTCCTCCTCTCATTATCTTTGAAGAAAGCATCCATAGCTAGACCAAACTCATTCTTGTCTCTATAGAATTTCTTCCCATTAGTCGATAAGCATGTGATTTCAGGTATGAGGTTCTCAGTGATATTAAACTCCTTTCCCCCAATTTCCAACACCCGATTATGCCAACCCTCAAGAAATTCATGTAAGGTCTTCACATCAAACCCATGCAACTTTTCCATATATGGGGTCACTCCCACGGCTTCCAAAAATTCCCATACCTTCTTGTTAGCCTTCACAATGTCACAAGATTTGGGCTTAGTTTTATTTCAACTACCCCCCATAGTTGTAGTAAGAAAAAACCCCAACAAAAGGAATAATTTGCAAGAAAGCCAAAGAAACTTAAAGAGCTTGCAATGGTAAAAAGGAAACCTTGAGAAAACAAAGGATCTCATAATACCCACAATCTATGTGGATTGGACAAGATGGCAGAGAGGAATTATGAGAAAAGAAGGCCTAGTCATTCATGCCACCACAATATACCACCCATCCTTTCCTCTAAGTGGATTACACCTTAGAAAAAGCTACCACATAAAGAACATGTGACAACACACCATCATTAGAAGACCACTCCTCTCAACACCTTTGAGATTCATAATGAATTATTGAGCAAGCCTCTATGGGAAGAAGGTCATGTCCTCTCCATTCCATAGCATCATTTACCCCATAATTGGCGAAAAAATTAGCCAACCTATTGCCTTCTCTATAAACATGTGAGATATGACATTGATCAAAGGAGTCCATAATATTTAAAGCATCATTAATAAGAGGCTTCACCATCCATGAAGGATGAGACAATTTCCTAAGGTTATTAATGATGTTGAGAGAATCACCCTCTAGTCACACCTTATCATATCCTCTAGTTTGAGCTAACGAAAGATCGTTTCAAGGAATATGATCTTGCAAATTATCTTGTCAAGTTAATTCCATTTGAAGGTCCAACCTGAGGTTTGAAACTAGATTTTTTGAGGAAAATTTGAAGCCGTTTGAATGTCCATTTTTGGAAATTACCTTCATTCGAAGGTTTTTTTACATTTTCAAGTTTTTACTTGCATCCGAGATCAAAAATTTGATGTCCCAAGTTTGGGACCCATTATTGTGGGATGACCCAATGCCTTGCAATGTTTTGTGAAAATTGACATTTATCTCTTCATTCTTATTGCATATATACTTTATTTATCAATTTCTCCTTCCTTTCCCACCAATTGGATGTGTCTCATCATCTAGAAGAAAAAATGAGTCAATATTGTTTGCAAAATACTTTACCTAGGTGTTGAAAAATTTTAGAGTCTATTATTATATTTTAAGAAAATCTCAAAACAATGGAAGCAAGTAGATAAATACACTACTTAAGCATGGTCAACCATATAACGTCGGGTGGTCTCCACCTTCTCAACACTCTTTAAAATGATATTATTCACATAGGACTAATGTTTTCGTGCTATACACTTACAATTTCCACTCTCTAAGAAACATGGGTTTAATAACTAACTCTAAAACATATGAATCCAAAGTTAATGCACAAATGCCCTCTTCTTGACCTTATAAGCTCAATGGCAACACAACATGACAAGTAAACACAAGGCTAGGTACAATAGCATAATATTAACACAAATCTAAATAGAAGAAAAACATAAATAATAAGAAGCCACATTGAGAAACCAATAATTATGCTCAATCTAGGTTATTTTTTATTGTAATTGATACTACTAATCTATATAAATAATAAATATCATTTCAAAATAAGTCTCACTTAAGCCTATCAATCTACTTTACATTAAAATATTGCACTCAACAAATAGAGAATTGAGAAAAATAAGATTATTTGAGAATAGTGTCATTCTCATTCCTATCTTTCCAAGTGGTTATGCAAACTTTGCTTGGTGTTTAGAAGAATTGAGACAAATTCAAAAGTGCATATGCATATTAATTACCTATCTATTTAAGTTTCATCCCTTCATATGTCTACTATCTTAAGAAAGATGGTGCATGTGTGCCTTAAAAAAATCAAAAAGAGGACATGGATGCCAATTACAAATTGTGATAGGTCGAATGTGAGCATTAGAAAAGCGAGCAGCAAGTAAAAGAGTGCAAATAAACACCAAAACAACCTTCACACCTCAAGATTAGCCTAAGTTGGAAACAACACAAGATGAAATTAACAAAATGGAACTATATACCTTGCATCGAATCAATCCTTTGGTTGGCCCTTCGATCTTTGATGTGTATGCTCCTTGGATGGCACAAGATGCAAGCTAAATGATGTTGTGAGGATGAGTGCAAATGGATGAAAACATGAAAATGACTAAGTATAAGTTGAGAAACAAAATTGTAAGAGTTTGGCTAGCAAAAATGATCTCCCTCAAAATGAGAGAAAAGAGGGGGTATTTATAGGAATTTTGAGAATTCCTAGAAGAGATGGATGGCCAAGATTGAGCCACCAAATATCAAGATGTAGGGCTAAGGTGAGTTTTGAATCTCACAAGCCCCTCACATCTTGGACATGTGGCGGGAGAGGTTTAAAAAAAGATGAGGTGGAGATGATATGGAAGGATAGGACATGACATGGAGGGGGGTACAAAGTACCTTGGTATTGAACAAGATCTCCTCATAAAGGAGGTACTTGTACCCATGTGGGTGAGAGGACATGTGAGGAATTAAAAATTCCTCAAATATTCTCATGGGGAGATGGGAAATAATTTTAAATCTAAAGGGGAAAGAATAGGATTAAAAGTGAATTAAAAATTCAAATGGGGAAGTGGAGATGCCTTGTCAAAAAAAAAAAAGCATTTAATAGGGTTGACTCAATTAAGTGATTAGGATTGTGCAAGTACTTGATTAGACTGATTAATGAAGATTAGGAGAGAGTTAGATTTCACATGTGACTTGATGTGACAAGTCAAAGATCACATGGGGAAGAGTAATGAAGGATTAGAGGAGGGTTAAGTGGCTAAGAGAGATTAGAGGCCAACTTGCAAAAGTTTGAGGATGTGACACATCTTAATCAAGGATTAGGCATGTGCACATCCTAATGATGGGATTAGAGGAAGGATTAGGATAAGATAAAAATGATGGAGGATGTGACATAAAGGGAATTAAATAAATGAAATATTTATTTAATTCAATTGATGGAAGGAGGATTAAAGAGATAAGGTATTATTGATTAAATATCTTAGG
>VDFB02322698.1:0-50090 GCA_007258455.2 Sequoia sempervirens | reverse complement strand
GAGCTGCTCAACATCAAGATGTAGGGCTAAGGTGAGTTGAGAACTCACAAGCCCTCACATCTTGACATGTGGCGTGTGATGAAGCCCTAAAAGGTGAAGTGGACATGAGGTGGAAGGAGAAGGACATGACATGGAGAGGGGTACAAAGTACCTTGGGATTGGACAAGATCTCCTCATAAAGGAGGTACTTGTCCCCATGTGGGTGAGAGGACAAGTGGGGAATTAAAAATTCCTCAAATATTCTTATGGGGAGATGGGAAAGAATTTTAAATTCCAAAGGGTGCATTGGGGGATTAAATGTGAATTAAAAATTCACATAGGGAAGGGAGATGCCTTGTCAAAAAAGAAAAGCATTTAATAGGGTTGACTCAATTAAGTGATTAGGATTGTGCAAGTACTTGATTAGACTGATTAATGAAGATTAGGAGAGAGTTAGATTTCACATGTGACTTGATGTGACAAGTCAAAGATCACATGGGGAAGAGTAATGAAGGATTAGAGGAGGGTTAAGTGGCTAAGAGAGATTAGAGGCCAACTTGCAAAAGTTGGAGGATGTGACACATCCTAGTCAAGGATTAGGCATGTGCACATCCTAATGATGGGATTAGAGAAGGATTAGGATAGATAAAAATGATGGAGGATGTGACATGAAGGGAATTAAATAAATGAATATTTATTTAATTCAATTGATGGAAGAAGGATTAAAGAGATAAGGTATTAATTAAATACCTTAGGATTAGAAGAATAAATATATTAATTAAATACAAGATACTTAATTAACAAAAAATAAGACCTAAGGGGATGAATTTGGATAAATTAAGTGTCCAAATTTAGAAGTCCACACAAATAATTCAACATTCCATTAAATCTATTGCATGGATAGAATTATATGCTTGAAAGCTCCAAATTTCATACACAAAGGACTCTTTCAATCAATTTTTAGACAACAAGTCTTGAACTTTGCAATGTGAAACTTGTGCTACTTAAATTGCAATTAAATGGTATGCAAATTGTGAATGTGTGTCTAATTGGTGATGCTTAACACCTAAACTCAAAACATTTGACCTTCCCTCAATCACTTTGCCAGCAATCCAAAGATGACATTGTTCATAGGGAGCTACATTAAATGTAACACATCCTTTACTTAAAGACCCAAAATCCACCTATAAAACCTCTTCGATATACGCATTACATAAATGTACGATTACCAATATATTATAATTATATAAAAATAACCCTCTTCCCCCTAAAAACAAAATAAAAAATAAAAAATTCTTATTATAATTAAAAACTTATATTACATCACGTGATAACAACTACAAGCCAAAAAGTCTTTACCTATGTCACATTGTGAATGTCTTCATTGCTCCCTTGGAAACAAGGATTAAACATTTTTAAATAAAACATTTTATTTTTTAATTATTCTAGAAATCACATGAAAATACTACTTCTACCATAGAGCATTGAATGTAATAACAATTTGTCTTTACCAACAACACTGCATCCCCACATTACTTGAGCAGTCTCCACGCAAACTTGAGTTTAAAAAAAATTAAAGATATTAATTAAACCAAATTCTAAATTTTGGAACGGTGATATAGCATCTTATTAGGTATAAGGTATGAGGGATGAATATCTTAGCTTTCAAATTTCTATGAGATTTTATCATTTTCCACAAGAAGGGTCCATTTGTTAAGTTTTGTTCTCTCAAACTTGTAGATCATCTTGTATAAGATTTGTAATGGTGAAAATTGTTGATGGGTGTTTTAGCACTTCTCAACATAGGTAATGCATAAGTGCATCACCTCTCTTGAAAGACAATCTCCTACAAATAAGTTGCAAAAAACTACCCCAAGGTCTCTCAAGTGTTAGGTCATGACAATGCTTGGAACATCTCAGTTGGTTGATGTGATTTGTTGGTAATCATAGGGAAGCCTTACGTATATTAAGTTGGAGGGGAATTGGTTCTTTGAATGGAGTTTATAAAATTTTGAAGTTGTGTGCTATTGCTACAAGTTCAAAACAGCGGTCTAAAACTCCACTTTTGTCATCAGATTTGGCTTTACAATGTACAATAATGCTTGAACTTGTCTCAAGTTACTATTTGAAAGAGAATTCAAAAGGGCAAGGAAGAGAGTGAGTTCCTAGACCTAAAACTATCAATGAACAATGATAATGGAGGATGCTACAGTGGACAGTCTTCCTGAAACCAAGCTTCACTTAACCAAATCAACCAACAGTCTCATGAAACTAGTGCAATCTTCTAAGGTCTGCAGATTTTCAACCATTCATTCACCATAAAGCATGAATAAAACATAGAATTTAAGTGTAGCATTCAATTCGTGTTCAGACTATCTTTACACTACTATTTATCATCAATAAACAACAAAAAGCATGAACAAGGAAGGGCATCAACACAGTAGAATTCTTCAATATCAATGACTAGCATCTACCAATCTACTAAAACATGCTAAACACATAGAGCAACAAAGTAAATCTACTCAAATCTATGAACTATGAAGAGAAGAATCATGAAACATGAGATGAAACTCAAGAATCCACCCAAAAGCAATGAATTTCTATTAGAATTTTAGCAGCATGTCTTTAAAACAACTCAACTCTCTCTTGAAAATGAGAGGAGACCCCCTATTTATAGTGTCCCAAAAGCAAAATGAATGGCCAATATTTAATCTCATTCTGTGGCCAAGATTCACCAAAAAATAGGGTTTCACCTACCCCAAATATTTTACAATTTAAAATTACATTTTGTCTTTTAGCCTAATTTGTCTTCTAGTGGCTAGCACTGTAGCACTTTCGTCCTCTAGTTGATTTCCCTTTTGTTGCAGCTATACTATGTGAAATTCATCATCTATGACTAGATTTCCTTCATGCTTCTTCATAGTAGCATATTCCATGAACTTGTCGATCAACGCCTGAAGCTTGCTCCACTCCATTATGTCAAATTGGAGCACTTGGAAGTTCAATTTCCTGGATCAGTTGGTAATCAAGTCCCAATCCTTATTGCATTTTGGTGTGTTCTTGATCACTTACTCTGATTGAGTGAAGGCCCGAGCAGCGAAATCCATGAAATCCGGTGTTAGTGTATCAGTGGCTCCATCCTCCATCTTCTTATGAAAGTGCGACCTTATTTTCTTAGGATTTAGCTTAATGGAGGGCATATCATAGTCTGTCATGAGCTTCAGGTATTCTTCATAGGTCATTCTGATTTACTTAGCCCAATCAATGTCAAGCTCCACTTCATGGAGCACCCGTTCCAAGATTTCTCTTCTATGATCAAGGCCCAATTTCCATGTTTCCAAGAGCCAATGATCATCCTTCACCAGTGCCAGCTCCTTTTCCCATGCTCTCTTAGGCATCTTGAGGATAGCCTCGAGCTTGGGGTATGTGATTCTATACAACTCTGGGAAGTCAGTACAAAATTTCCTTATGCCTTCAAGTTGTTTCTGCACTTCCCCAAACTTATTTGTTGTCTGGACAGCATGGCCGATACCCATATCTCCATTATAGACTACTCGTCAAAACCAATCTTTGGTGGCCTTGGTCCAATTTTTCCTCCTTTCTAATTTGTTGATATGATCTTTTCAGAGTAGCAGAGGAGTGGTCAACAATGTCAAGGGTAGTTCTTTAGTAGAGGACCTTTGTTGTATATAGGCCATAAGTTCCGCTACTTGTGCTTTTAACTCCTCCTTAGAGGATTTGTCCTTATTCATTTGGTGCACAATAGTAGCAACAAATCCCTAAAGATGATCAATTTTTTGCTCCCTTGTGGTTGTCCCCAGATCAATGGTGGAGATGTTATAGCTGATTCCTTCTCCTTCCACCACTGGAGTAGCTATTTGCATGGTCCTTGATCTCGATGCATCCATAGTTATGTGGGATTTGACCCTTAGTTTCTTCTCCTTCTTTGTCCCTATCTGAGCTCGATCCAAGATGGCTTCTAGTCTCTCCTTAGGATCCATAAGGATGGGGGATTTCTTCTGTAATTGCTTATCCAGCCACTTAGGCTTTTGAGATACTTCTTTTGGTGATTCGTGATCACCTTCCTCCTCTTGAGTATGCTGAATTTCCATTTCTTCATGGCTCAGAGTCTCTTGTTTTGTCTTTTCTTCCTCTTCTTTGTCTGAATCTTGAATGACTATAGCCTTTCCTTCTAGTGATTCGGTGGTGGCTATGTTTTCCTTGGGGCTATCTTCCCCTTTAGATCCCTTGTCTTCTTCTTCTTGCCCATGTTCTTCGTGACATTCTGCTTCTAGGCTTCTTCTTGTTTCAACCTCTTCTTCAAGCTTATCTTCATCTTTCTTTTCCTATTTCTTTTTTTCTTCTTCCCCTGAGGGAGGCGTCTCTTCATCAAGATCAGGGCTCTTATCTTGTTCCCTAGTTGGAGGTTCTGTGGTTACCTCCATTTCTTCATCTGTTTCTTTCTTCTCTTTAGAGGACTGCTTCTCAATTTCCTCCCCAACATCTTTGAGTTGCTTGGCCAACTCTTCTTCAAGTTCCTGGTTGGAATTTTCCACAATGTACTTTTCTCTAGGGTACTCAATATATTCTTTAGAGGATTGTGTTTCTTCTTCCTCATGAACTACCTCGTCAATAACTAGATGTTGATGCTATAGGTGCTCATGGTAGTCATCAGCTTCATCTTCCATTTCTTTAGTTGCTTCCCTCTCTTGTCTTTCCTATTCCTCTAAAATCTGCATTGTTGCCTCCATCTTAGGTGGTTCATTCGGAGGTGTAGGGAGATCGGCAACAACTTGAGCTAAGGCATCTTGTACCGCTGGATTCATCAATACTCCCGAGAGCTCCAATGGTATGTTTTGCATATGTTTGGAAAAATATTCAGGGAGAGTAAGGGTAGGCATTGTTGTTGCAGAGGCCAAGGGAATAGTGGTTGATGGAGTCATGGAGGAAGAAGAAAGTGGAGAAGTGGTAGTGGAGGAAGAATCTATCACCATAATTTGTGCAGTAGGTGAGGTGGAGGCAAGGTGAACCCAAATGTCCACCATGGGCAGAGAAGAAGTAGGAAATGCTTGAGATGTCGGCGGAGGATTAATGGTAGTGGCAGTAAGAGTAGAGGTGGAAGGTGGAGACTTCAGTTGCTTGGCCTCTTCTTTCTCTCCCTCATGGAGTGGGTCCTCCTGAATGGTGGGCATCTCCGTGAATTCGCCTGATTTCTTTGCTTTCTTCTGACGCCTTTCTAGAATATACCTTGCACTTAGGCTGTAGTTCTGCTACTTCTTTCTTCTTTGACCTAGTAGTAGGGGGAGATTTTGAAGTTTCCCCAGATGGGGCAGCAGTAGTTCCACTATCAGTCTTGCTCTCGAGCTCATCCTTGAGCTCACCATAGGTCATAGTAGCACCTTGGAGTTTCAGCTGAGCAACCTGCCCATCCATCCATTACTTTGTTCGGGCTTCTATTGGTTTTGTTAGAATGTCAAGGTCATTGACCTCTTCCTCATCCCAATCAATTATGGGAAGTGGTAGGTTGGCAATGACATCAAATCTTGAATCTATTATAGTATTTTCTTCCTCCACAACTTGATCCGGCACCGAGAACAAGTTAACCATTTTAAAAAAGTAAGTCATCATGCACATATAGTGCCTCATGCACACTTCTTTATCATCTTTGCAGTTTTCCTAGAAGTCTTGAACATTGTGTAGATGGGCGTACTCTTTCCCAACCATCTTTTTTAACTTTCCATATGGATCCATCCGTGGTCGGGCAGTGTGGAGCTCCAAGTTATATTCATTTATTTCTTTCTCTGAGTACTCCGCACACTGGGATGCAAGGATTACATACATGCCCTGGCCGAATGTGAGAGGGTAAGGAATTTCAAGCCTATGCTTGTCACTTAGAAGTGTATGTGCATGTTGTAACTTCCTGGAGACTTCGAGCAAAACCATCCAGTCGTTTGGGTACTGGGGCAACTTATAGGGCCTCTTAGAGAAGCCTTCAGTTCTAATGTAGGTAAACTTAGGAAATTGAATAAAAATGAATCCAAACTGGTGGATGAAGGCATTTTCACTATGAGTGACTCTCCTTTCGAATTCACCTCTGATTAGTTTGATAATGTGCCCGATAAAGGCATCATTCATCCTGAGGTAATCTTTCTTAAAATTGTGGTACTGAAGCTGCGGGTATCTATCATAGACCTTCAACTCTCTCCCTGGAGTTTGGCTTGGCACCACAAATAGACCTTTGTATTGAACGCGATCAACCAACAAATAGACCAAGTATGAGGTCATGTATAACTGTGAAGTCTTCTTTACTACTACAAACTGCTCATGCAGGCAGTTGTTAATCATTCCTTCCCAATGGAACTTAGTCTTTCCTCTGATGATTTCTTCTATGAAATAGACCATCCATTCCTGAAAATATGCCACAGTTGGGAGGCCCATAACCCTACTTAATAAGGTTACCAAATCATGGTAATCCTTGTGGAAATCACTCCTGAAGAGTCCCTGAGGTACTTTGTTTGTGTTGCCCTTCTTCTCCTTTAGCCAGTATTGATTAATTAACTTCTTGCACTTTAGGGGGTCAAGTTTCCATCTGCTTTCAACATACTCTTTGGTTGTTTCCTCCTTTTCATCAAAGGTGGGGATGTGGAAAGTATTCCCTATAGGCTTGGAGGACAAGTCATCCAATATTCTGCCATCTCTATCCACAATTCTCTTGATCATTTCTTGGTATGCCTCCCTGCAGGCCATTACCAGGTTAGGAGCCACAAGGGCAGGTGGGAAACTAGCTACCTTGGCCAATCCAATTTTCCTTATCTTCTTGGAATTCTCCATGATAGGGTTGGAAATGACTCTCTGTCAGAATTCATCAAGGTTTATATGTCCCAGGTTAGTGTCTAAGACTGTGTCCCATTCTGTTGTAACCTTGGTGTTGATCTCCACTCCCTGAAATTTATACTTCATTTGATCTTTATCCTCCTTTCCCCTTGGTGCTTTAGCGGCTTTCTTGACCTTTTCCTTCTCTACAGACGCTCTTGAAAGTCTTGCAGCTGATTCCATATATCCTGCAAGCAAAGGAGTAGTAAGCATATTCATGTGTAAAACAAGGGGGACGTCAGCAAAATCCACGTTAGATCAAGTAATTTATCATTTAAAAATCATAACATTCTTCTTCGATCATCATTTTCCTTTTGTTTAAGGGAGATATGGAAATGCGGGCCCAGGGGTGAGGACTTCCCTGGGCTAGCAACCGTTTTGGGGAAGTTGCAAATGGATGGCAAGCAAGGCACGACAGCCCGCATGGATCCACTTGTACCAATTTTTCTGAGCTGAGATGGGGCCCACTGGGAGGTCAAGTTATTTTACCACGTATGCTTGATCATTTTGAGGTTTTGGGATTGCTAACTCAGTCATTTAAGCATGCGAAAGCGAGGCTTGTAGGTGCAGGAGGCCTCTCAGCCATTTTGGCCTCCGCCGTGTGAAACAGCGCTGGCGAGATGGAATCCCGTAGATGGTGCCCCACAATGTGGGGCCCACAATCAGAGAGGGCGGTGTCAGGTTATCTTTGAAGTTCAAATGGTTTACATGGACACGGGTAGGAAGATGCGAAAAGACGTTAGATGCTGGCCGTTCAGAATGACGGAGATGGGACAACAGCTCGCAGGCAATGGTCTGCATCATCAGATCTGCAAAGGTCCTTAGCACAAGTCAATTATTTAGCATTCAACTAGATGATGAAAGGGAGGTCGGCCTCCACAAAGTGGGAAGGTGAAGGTTTTCAACCATGCGAGACGACGGACATAGGGCGGCATTGACCCATGTTAGATGGTCTACAAGCAAAGACTTAGTCATTTTGATCTTTTAGGCTCAAACAGAGGTGATGAGTGCAAAGTTTGCAAGGTGGACAGATGGTCTGCCAAGGCCATTTCAGATGATGAACATGTGATGGAATCTTACACAAGGAAGCCCGCAAAGGGTAGCCCACAAAGGGCCCAAACTTAGACGGTTTGGCTTAGAGAGTTGGACGAAGATAGCCAAGGCAGTCCCTGTAAGGCGGGAAGCTGGGATCAATTGGTTGATTGGGGACGGCAAAGCACAAAGGGTGATCCACAAGCGGAAGCTTGCGTTCATGGACCCACATGGTTGAAAGGACCCCGTGTTACTTGTGATTTATGTTTGAGTTCAAAACATGATGGCAAAGTGCAGGCGTCTTCCCGCATAGGTGGGTCTGATCAAGGTGAAGGTCAGTCGTTTGAAGTTTATCGTTGGTGGGTTTGATAGTAGCGATGAATGTCTTATGGGCTACAAGGGCATGATTGCCTTGGTTCAAGAATGGAAATGAAGGGTGAAAGTTTCGCATGGTTTTCTAAAATGGATTTCAAAGAACTTTCAATTTTTTAAGATGTGGGTTTTGCTCATCGTTCAATTTTCTTTCTAGTTTTAAGGTTTCCCCTCTTAAGAGTTCAATGAGTCTGCAGAAATGAAGGAAAAACATGAAATGAGCGATGGTGGAGGTCCTACCTATTGGACCCACAAGAATTTGATGAAGACGGTGCAAGTGATGATACTTTGAACCATGGCAAGATCCTGCAGGCGCAGAGGCGGCGGCGATTGGAGGTTTCTGACAAGTTTTTGAAAGTTTGTTGGTGAAAATGACCCATCAAATTTTCTATTTATAGATCTTTTAGTATTAAATTCCCACCATTAATGCGGGTACAGAGGTAGTCAAATTTGGTCGACATGCAGTTCAAAAGAGACAATGGCGGGGTCCACAAAGCGGACAACACTCATGTGTTAGCCATTTGGTAGGTTGGCAAAAAGAACAGTAGCAGAAGCCACAGACCCCACGATGCAGGAGGACATGTTGACCTGGCCATTTGGAATGGCAGTGAATGGATGAAGTTCCATCAAGGGCGGCCCGTAAGGGCAGACTCGCAAAGCATGAAGGACGACAACTTTAAAGTTAGAAGAAAACTACCAAGGGAACTTTGCAAAGGCCAAAGGCTTGAAATTTTTGAGGGTGGTGAAACTTGGTCAACTCAAGATAGTAACCCTAGGACTCCTTGACCACTTAGGGCTCAAAATAGGGGGCACACAAAATGAGGTGAGAGAAAAATCAACCCGGCGAAACGAAAAGAGAGGGTCCTCATTCCGAACGGGGCATGTGTGCTATAGGCACAACAAAAATTTCCTGATTTTTATTTTTCAATTTTTTTTATGGTGAGGATTTTATAATAAATTAATCAAATTCTAACAAGCATATGAAAATACTACTTAGACCATGGAGCATTGAATATAATAACATTTTTTCTTTACCAACAACATTATTTTTTAATTATTCTAACAAGCACATGAAAATACTACTTCAACCATAAAGCATTGAATATAATAACAATTTGTCTTTACCTACAACATTGCATCCCCACATTACTTGAACGGTCTCCACGCAAACTTGAGTTTAAAAAAAATTAAAGATATTAATTATAACCAAATTCTAAATTTTGGAAAGGTGATATAGCATCTTAGTAGGTAGAAAGTATGAGAGATGAATATCTTAGCTTTCAACTTTGTATGAGATTTTATCTTTTTCACGAGGACATTTGTTAAGTTTTCTTCTCTCAAACTTGTAGATCATCTTGTATAAGATTTGTAATGGTAGAAATTGCATGATTTTTATTTTTTAAAATTTTGTTATGATGAGGATTTTATAATAATAGATATAATTTGTAATTAAAGTTGATTAATTAATTTGATGATTGTATATTTTTCATAATATTTTTTATATTATAAAATTATTATTACTATTTATTCTTTATTTTACTAGCTTATATTAAATGGAATGATATTTTTTTGTCTTCTTTTGAATCTATTTTTATCATTTATTTTCAATGAAAAATGAAATCAAATAATTTGTTCATTGTTTTTGTTTTCATTAAAGTTTAAATATTTGTCATTATGTCAAACTTTCAACTTTATTAATAGTCTTTTTCTCATTGAAATGATATGAATATGGTTAGACAAGACTTTGAGAAAATGTGTAAGATACAAATTCATTGGAAGGTCAACATTAATGTATAAGTCATCTCATATTATCTATAAGAAAGAAAGTTCAAAACTCTATAAAAATACAAAGTCCAATGAAAAGATTGAAACTTTATTAATGATTTTAATTGTCAATTTTGAAACTTTGAATTCTCAATGTCAATCCAAACCAATAATCAAAGTGATGTTAAAAGGAAATTATAAGCATTTAGTAGAGACCTACTTTTTTATTGACTAAAAATATAAAAAAATAATTGTAAAATTGATGGAATTGAATGATAGTGGCAATGGGAGGCTATTACAAAGATGATGTCAAAATGGCCTAATAATGGTATTTATAGTTATGATGATATTATGGAGGCTTATTGAATATGACAAGTAAATAGTGGTGAATGGGGAGTTGGATCATGCAATAGAAGTTATCAAATGGGGAAGTGATTATTTTATCAAAGATAACCCAAAGTCCATTGTATTGCAAGGAGAGCTCCATAAAATTAAAAAAAAATTAATCTTCAAACTCTGTTGTGATTTTTATAGTTAAATTCTCTTTTTTTTGTTACACTTCTTATGTAGGTGATGGCATCTTATATCATTATTGTTGGCTAAGGCTAGAGGACATTACCACTCCTAGATAAACATACAAGATTGATCAAAACCATTCAAGCTTTGATCTTGCAAGAGAAATAACTATTGCAATGAATATTTGTTCAATAGTTTGTAAGATCTCAAATGCTACCTACTCTAATGAGATTCTAAGTCATACCAAATTTTTTTACCATATTCAAGCCATTTTCTTAAAAAATAGCTATGGTATTTAGTTTTATAGTGTAAAACTCAAAGGAAAATGGGACTACTTCATGTTGTGAAGAGCTTATATTAGGCTAGAAAACATTTTTTAGGGTTTTCACACTTGGTCGCTAACATCTTTATAATTGCCCCTTGCAACTCTTTACATTTTTTGATACATACTAAAGCAAGCATCATCATTGCACATAAGTACAATGGTTGTAGGAAGGGATATGTTTAAGTTTTATTTTCCCTAAGACCTTTTTAACATTGATTTTATGCTTTAAACTATATATGGTTTGTTTTTTTCTCTTTTTACAAGGCTTAAGTTTAAATAAAGCAACAATTTTACTATAACATATTTCTTTCTTACTTCCTTTGTTATTTGGATTAAAATTAAATTTAGGCTAGTATGATTGGAATGAGAAAAATAGAGAAAATTGAAGTTTATATTAACACTAGCTTGTGTATTTAGGGTAGGAATTATTAAAGTACAATCACATATCAATTCTTGATGAAATTATTGCACTAATGGACACTACAACTAATTGTCTTATTCAACAATCAGTTAATTTTTTTACTATACAATAATTTCCATAGCTCACTCAATTATATTATAAATATTTATTTAATTCTAATAGTGGATGATGGTAAGACAACTTTCTAGGCTTTTTAATTTTGAATCTAAATATTTTATAAAAAATTAAACATTAAAAAATTATTTTGAACTAGGTATCATTTTTTAATATAACTTGCCCATGAATATAAGTCTTCATCATTTTCTAAACTTGTTTTAGAATACTTCTAAAGACAATAAATTTATCTTAGAAAGTATACTTAGCTCAATATGGTTATAGAAATTAGCATTGATCACTCACAAAGTTCATAGGCAATGGTTTTATGAATTACATCTTTATTTGTAAATTTTGGATTTTTTTTCTCGCTTGCTAAGTCTGGTAGTTCTTACATTAAATCTTGTTTTTAGTGTACACTTGTGCTTATGATTCATGCAAAAATATAGATGTGTTTATTTATTGAACTATTATCAATAGTAGGTCTATTGGAGTGGGGTTAGATTTTGGGGGAACTTCCTAGTAAAATAATTGTTTAAAGTTGTTTGAGCAAAAGTCAAATAAAATTTACTTTAAAAATATCTCTTTGGGTTGTCCACTTTTGATTCACTTGGTTTGTTAAGCCCACCTACAAATGTTTTATCTTTGACTTAAAGTTAAAAAACACAAAGATATAGAGCATTGCCTTTGGCCCTTATTAGGATTAAATTTTCTATATTGAATTGTAATGAGCTTTAACTAGTTATTATGAAGGAATTTTAGGTATATACCACTATTGGGGGATTCACTTGCAATTCCAATTAATATTTTAAAATTAAATTTAATGAAGAGCCAAAAATAATTTTGGTGAAGGAGAATTTTAGCTTCACTAACTTGGCTCCCTCTAAAACTATAACCTTTTAGTGACAAGGTCTTCTTGTTTGATATCCACAACCAATTTATTTTGTGTTACTCTTTCTCTCATTTCAATTTATAGGGCAAGAGCAACAATACTATTTTTTGGTGAACTCACAAGTGATATTCATTTCATTAGATTTTGTATTGGCTATATTTTTTTATATGTTTTGGTATTGTATGACATGTCTGTTGGTATGTGGCAACTGATCATGTTATATTGTAATAACTGCATAAGCTTCCTTTTTGCATCACACCCAAGCACCAACAAAAATGACTTTGTAAACCCTAATTCTAGAAGCTTCTAAAAAGCTTGTTATGAGTGGTTGGGTTGGGAGTTGCAGTAGGGCATTATGCGTGGGATTGTAATATGTTTTGCACTAGATAATAAAATCATTGGATGGTTATGGTTTTGTGGATGTAGCCTGGATTGGGTGAACCACGCAATTCTCTGCGGTTGTCTTGTTTCTACCATAATTTTGTGTGTTTTATTTCTCTATTTTATTGATCAAATCTACATTTAACTATTAGATATCTGCCTTCTAACTCTAACAAGTGGTATCAGAGTGGGTTGTGTTCAATTATCATCTACAAGAAAGTCTCACGGTTGAGTGGGAGTCTCATGGTTAAGTGGGAGCAATGGCGGACGATAGTAAATTGAAGGTAGATAAATTTAATGGGCAGAACTATTAGTTATGGAAGATGCAGATGGAGGATTATCTCTATCAGAAGGATTTATGGAGCCCATTGGAAGGAATATCCAAGAAACCGGCAACAATGAGTGATGAGGAATGGAAACTTTTGGATAGAAAGGCACTGGGAGCCATTTGTTTATGCCTAGCACAATCGGTGGCATTCAATATTACAACTACAAAGACAACTCAAGAGTTGATGGAAACCCTGGAAGAGTTATATGAAAATCCTTCTGCTTTGAATAAGGTATTTCTTATGAAGCGTTTATTTAATATGAAAATGGTAGAAGGTGGGTCAATTGTTGATCATTTAAATGAGTTTAATACGGTTACTAGTCAATTAACTTTTGTAAATGTAAACTTTGATGAAGAAGTTAGGGCTCTTTTGATTATGTGTTCTTTTCTAGAAAGTTGGAATAGCTTGGTAATGGTTGTTAGCAATTCTATTTCTAGTTCAAATACATTGAAATTTGATGATGTTGTTGGTGTTATCTTGAGCGAGAAAATTCGTAGGAAAAGTTTGAGTGGAACATGCACATCAGGTAGTGTTTTGAATGCAGAAAGTAGGGGTAGAACAAAGGAGAGAGGAAACAATTCTAGAACTCATGGGAAGTCACGAGGAAAATCAAAGGACAAAAGGTCCCAATCTAGAGACAAGAGGGATTGTTGGTACTGTGGTAAGCTGGGTCATTTAAAGAAATATTGTTGGTCTCAAAAAAATAAAGGAGATAAAAAGGAAGGAAATAAAGAGGAAAATGTGGTAAGTAACAAATCTGATGAGGATGCTTTGATTCATTCCCTTGATAATGTTGATGATTCTTAGGTGTTAGATTCAGGGGCTTCATTTCATGCTACGCCACATAGAAGTTATTTTCTTGATTATGTCCAAGGGGATTTGGGGTTGGTTTATTTGGGAGATAATGAGCTCTGTTAGATTATTGGAAAGGGAAGAATCAAGATTAAGTTGTAGAATGGGAATCATTGGCTAATACATGAGGTAAGGCACGTTCCAAAGTTGAAAAGAAATTTAATTTCAGCAGGACAACTAGATGATGAGGGTTGTGCTGTTACATTTAGTGATAAAAATTGGAAGCGCTGCAAAGGTGCCTTAGTGGTAGAAAAAAGGTGTGAAAGTAGGCATCTTTGTATAGGTCATACTATTCCTTCTACTTTAGCTATTGTAGATAAAAATCAATGTTTAGGAACGCTTGTTGCAGCTTTAGCTTTAAGTAAAAATAAGATAGTTGCTATGGATTCTAAATCAACACTATGGCATAATAGACTTGGGCATGAGTGCAAAAGGTATGAAAGTACTTCATTCAAAGAATGTTTTACCAGGTCTAAAATGTGTTAATATGGATTTCTATGAAAGTTGTGTATGAAAAAAAAAAAGAGTTAGTTTTCTCAAGGATGGGAAGCAAAAGAAAGATGAGAAATTGGAGCTTGTGCATAATGGATGTATGGGGACCAACTCGGGCATCTTCTCTCTCAATGGCTCTTGGATACTATGTCACTTTTTATTGATGATGCAACAAGGGAAGGTATGGATTTATTTCTTAGGCGTGAATCGATGTATTTGAAACTTTTAAGAAATGGAGAAGTTCTATTGAGAATGAGATAGGTAAGTTAAAATGTCTCGTGATCTACGTAGGTGAGTATTGCAGCAAAGATTTTGAAGATTATTGTTCCTCTAATGGTAATTTTTAGGAAAAAAATGGTTCCAAGGACTCCAATGTGAAAATGGAGTGGTCGAGCAATACGAACGTAACAATAATGGAGCATGCACGGACTATGAGATTGCATGCTGGGTTGCCTTTAAAAATGTGGGCAGAGGCTGTAAACATTGCTGTTTATTTAATCAATAGAGGTCCCTCTAATCCTTTGTGTTGTGGTATTCCAGAGGAAGCATGGAAGGGTAAGAAGGTGAGTTATTCTTTTCTCAAAACCTTCGGTTGTGAAGCATTTGCACATGTAGATTCTGAAAATAGAACCAAGCTTAATGCAAAATCAAAGAAATGTATATTTGTTGGATATGGTATTGATGAATTTGGTTATAGGCTTTGGGATTTTGAAAATAAAAAAATTGTGAGAA
This sequence comes from Sequoia sempervirens, assembly GCA_007258455.2. NCBI lineage: Eukaryota > Viridiplantae > Streptophyta > Pinopsida > Cupressales > Cupressaceae > Sequoia > Sequoia sempervirens. The sequence continues at coordinate 35,037 of VDFB02322698.1, read as the reverse complement.
GCAGGGATGTCATATTCAATGGGAAAGCGTTGTACAAAATAAGTTGTATGCTAATGACAAGAAAGAAAATGGAGCCGTAGTGTTGGATATGCACCGTGATATTACAGAACCTCATGTCTACCAATAACAACAACAACAAATACCACAAACTCCGAATGTTAGATGATCTCTCAAGGATAAGTAGACCTCTAGAAATATTTTCTCCTTTGTATTCTATTTTATTAACCCATGTTGGTGAACCAAATGTTAAGTGATGAAGCTAAGGTAGGCGTGGGAGCATAGGAATGGAAGAAGAAATGGACTCCTTGCTGAAAAATTAGACTTGGGAATTATGCAAGTTGTTGTAGGTAAAAAGGATTTACCAAACAAATGGGTTTGTACGATGAAAGAGGAGATGGAGGTAAGAAAATATTTAAAGCCAAATTAGTTGTAAAGGGATTTGCACGAAAAAAGGGTATTGATTTTGATGAAATCTTTTCTCTTAATGTTAAAATGACTTCTATTTGTACTATTTCAAGTATTGTGGTTGTTGAAGATTTGCATTTAGAACAACTTGATGTTAAAACAACCTTTCTCCATGGTGATTTGGAAGAAGAAATATATATGGAACAACCACAAGGGTTTGAGGGCAAAGGTAAGGAGAAACTTGTGTGTAGATTGGAGAAAATTCTATATGGCTTGAACCAAGCATCTCGGCAATTGTATTTAAATTTGATAGTTTTATGGTTGAGCAAGGTTATAGTCGGTGTAATTCCAACCATTGTGTTTATTTTAAGAGGTTAGATGATGATAGCTACATTATCTTATGTTTATATGTTGATGATATGCTTGTAGGGGGTCTAACATGGATCACATAAGGGAGTTAAAACAACAGTTAGCAAATTCATTTGCTATGAAGGATTTAGGGGCAGCAAAGCAAATCCTTGGTATGAAGATTACAAGAGATAGGAAAAAGAGAAAAAAAAAATTATCTCAAGTTGATTATGTTGAGAAGGTGTTGCAGAGATTTCATATGGAAAATGCAAAAGTTCTCAACACACCTTTGCCCAATCATGTTAAGTTGACTAAGGATATGTGTCCAAAGACATAAGAGGAGGAAGAAAAAATGTCCAAGGTACCATATGCTTCTACTGTAGGTAGTTTAATGTATGCCATGGTATGCACAAGACCAAATATTGCACATGTTGTAGGCATTGTTAGCAGGTATATGAGTCATCTTGGTGTTGAGCAGTGGAATGTGGTAAAATGGATTCTCAGGTACTTGAGAGGTACATCCAATAAATTTTTTTGTTTTGGGGGCTCTAATACTAATCTAAAAGGCTATGTTGACTAAGATTTGGCAGGGGATATAGATACCAGGCAAAGTACCATAGGCTATGTATTTACAGTTGGTGGGACAACAGTGAGTTAGATTTCTCAGTTGCAAAAGGTGGTTGCTTTATCCACCACGGAGGTAGAGTATGTTGTTGCAACAGAGGTGGAAAAGGAGATGATATGGTTGCAAATTTTCATGGAAGAGTTGGGAAAACAACAGGTTGAAAATTAATTGTTTATAGATAGCCAAAGTGCTATACATCTTGCAAAGAATTCTGCCTTGCACTCTAAATGAAAACACATACAGTTGATATATCATTTCATTCGGTTAGTGTTGGAGGATGGACAGGTCAAGCTGGACAAGATACATACAGATGTCAATCTAGTGGATATGTTTACAAAGGTGGTGACAAGGGAGAATTTGAGCTCCTCTTCAGCTTCGGTTGGCCTTCAAGGTTGAATTTAGGTATAACAGAGCAATAGGGTCCAAGGTACTTATTTCTAGTGGGAGTTGTAAGTGTAGCAGTGTCATCCAGGATCAATCTCCAAGTGGGAGATTGTGTTGGTGTGGAGTTTGATCAATCTCCAAGTGGGAGATTATTGGTATGTGGTGACTGATCATACTATACTTTGTAAAACCCTAATTCTGGAAGCTTCTAAAAAGCTTGTTATAAGGGGTTGGGATAGGGGTTATAGTATGTAGAAAAAGGTGATTATTTACGAGATTGTAATATATTATGCATTGGATAATAAAATCATTGGATGGCTGTAGTTTTGTGGATGTACCTCGGATTGGGTGAACCATGTTAAATTTTGTGTTGTCTTATTTCTCCTATAATTTTTTGTGTGTTTTATTTCTTTATTTTATTGATCAAATTTGCATTTAACTGTTAGATATTTTCCTTCTAACTCTAACAATGCTTACAAATTTGATGATCTTGGTCATATCTAAGATAGTTGATAATATGACTTAATGATCTACATGTATCCATGCACTTTCAATCATTGTGAAGTATATTATAGTAGCTATCTATATATTATCTTTGTTAACCTATAATATGTGATGATTCAAGTTGGTTTAGAATTTATTTTGAATAATAAATAAGTGTTTACAAGCCCATCATTATGAAATAAAGTATACATGCTTAACCCCTTTAGCATTGGTTGATGTCATCAATTGTATGGCTCCTATTTCAAAACTATTGAAATATTGTGTTGATATACGATTCCTTATTTCGTCAAAAGACTATTGATTTAAAAATAATTATATTTTTGATGTATTACAACATAAAATTGTTATTGAGAGTAATTTTTTCTATTAAAATTTGTTTTATCTTATCCTTTTAATTGGTTCATAAATTTGATTGTATTTCACCATTCACATTATTCTGTGTAAATATCTTATTCAAATATAAATTTACAGTTTAATTTCAATTTTATAACCAAGTTGTCTAGTTGAAATAGCATTGGCAATTAATTAAAAGACAAGTAGTGGTCTATCATTTGAGAGCTACCAAATGACAAAAGAAAATACCAAATTAGGTTTACTATTTTAACATTTAAGAGGCTTGTTAGTAAATATTTATTCAAATATGAATACATAAATTTTAAGGTTTAACTCTATTAATAATCTCTCTATGGTGGAAATGACATTAACAATTAATCAAAAGATAAGTAAGGCTCTTCCATTTAAAAGTAACAAATGTCAAGAAAAAATGCCAAATTAGTTCTGGTGCTTGAGAATCTTGTTGGAGAAGATTTATGTTTTCCCAAAACAATCAATTTGAGGCATAATTCATTTACTGTGGATTGAATGGTTACCAACAGTGTAGGATAAGGCCAAGCATTGTATGAAATGATATCTAAAACATTGAAAATTATTGAATATATACTATGCCATACTAACTTAGCCAAATACAATGTTAGTAACTCATGAAACTCTTATGGTCATATGCTAAAATATTGTTTAGGCAATCCTTATATGTCATATTAGAGTGAAGGGTTTTATTTTAATATTGAATGTCAGGATAGCTAACTATTTATGATAGATTTATTTCTTATTCATCTATAATGGAAAGAGAACCAAAAACTCACACTCATGACCATTACAATTTTTTAAGAATATTAGAATATTAACTTTCAAATTCACTTCAACCTTTCTCCAAGTTTTAAATCCTCAATATGTCAAGACTAATCTCCAAACTTAGATGGTTGAAAAATAAATATTGTTACCAGATAACATAATTCTCAAAGGTGTTACAAAAAAAATAACTAGCTTCCATACAACAGTTTGATGTAAGAGAATACTCTCCCTTTCATACCTAAAACCAAACACACATACAACACTATGCAAGAAGGCTACAAATAAACATTAACAACAAAATATGGAAGAGAAATTTGCAACATATATTGGTTTCAAAATCTAAAAATGAATTACATAATCATCGAGCTCATATGCTTCCATCCATCATGGGTTTTACACATACACAAATCTACAACTCAACATTCCATCTTCATTCCAGTAGCATCTGAGTATGCAAAAATCTTCTTCTCCAAAGCCCCTTTCACCAAATTGCAAGCATCAATATATAAAAATTGTGTGAGAAGAAACCACTATTGGTTTCTCAAAACAACCTCCACTAAACCACCAGGAAAACCTGTCACTTTATGCCTATCAATTCTCTTTTATCATCAAAATTTTCTAAAATGATTTTCAAGGGTTTGGTGTGACTCATTTATAACTTTTTTAATCATTTTTAAATTCTTGATTTTGTTATCGTATGAGAAAGTTATGGCCATTTTATTGAGATTGGGTCTCATAATTATGACCCATACAATCTTTACTCTTTTCCAAAAATAATAATATGCCAGTCAAACCTCCAGAATGCTCATTACTCCTTGGCATGGATTTTCTCTTCTTAGCATGTGCATTCAATGTACAATTCAAATTTTTCTTCCCGCCTTACACCCACTCTCTCAATTCCATCAATACCCATCATTCCAGTCCTCCAACAAGATGTAATTTTCATTTTTTTTAATGGAGTTACAATTTACAATAATTGCCCACTCATAGGCTTGGACATGGAAGTTTTCCCTTTTAGAAAATTAACACTTCTTAAATATTTTAAAACAATAAAAAGTGAATCAATTAATTGATTTATTTTCCCACAATCCATCACCAAATTCTGCTACACTGGAAGAGTTGAAAATTTCAACAATTTACACCTAAAACCAAAAATCAAAATAAAACACAAGCATAAAACTTTAAAATATTTTTGGTTGTGCAAGATTGCTTGGTACCCTTGGATGCTCCTACATTAGACACCTAGGGTAGAAAGTTTGTGAGCATAGTGTAAGGAAAGCTTAGGTGCGGAACAAACTCTCCTAATGCCAAAACCTCAGGGAAGAATGCAAATATGACTTTAAATTTTTCAATTACAGTCCAATAAGATGCACATGAAAAGAATAACAAAAAAGAGAAATGAACACATACACAATTAGACACCAGATTTACGTGGGAAAACCCTTACGAGAGAAAAACCCACCACACCAAGAAAAGCCTCTTTGTATTACAGTAAACAAAATTACATACAGAGATCAGACTTAACTTTCTGATGTCAATTTACAACAGCAACATTCACTGATCAATCTTGTACAGAACATTAATCTCACAATGCTCTTAGACGCATACAATGAACCCACTCAGATCAATCTGTGTTCAGTATTGAACAACACTACACCATCAAACTATTCATCATCATCAACCATCACAGAGAGTAATCCATTCTCTCACAGCCTGTTCATTTTCCACAACAAAATAGTCACAATTATTCAACTTCCAACGGTTCACATTTCGCTTCTCTCATTGGCTCAGAACACACCACGTAGGACAGACGTTTGGTCAAAAAGTCCAACTGTATCGCATGTCAGTGAGACACTAGACAGTGTCTCCCCGATGCCAAAATGCCCGATCACATAGCTATCGGCAAGACCAAAGGTATCGGCAACACCCTAAGAAGTCAGACCGATAACATATCAAGTCTCCCTGATATCACAAGAAAACCAATTGTCCATCGGCAAGAGTTCACACCATCGGCAAGAGGTCATACTGAATGCAAAACCATTAGCCAGATCCACTTCTATTAGCAAGACATCTCACCGATGTCCATTGTAGAAGTATCGACAAGACCATCGTTGTAGCCAAGACTTCACACTGATGTCCATCACATGTAGCTCTATCGGCAAGACCATCGCTATCGGTGAGACATCATACCAAACACAAATCCATCAACGAGATATCCTCTATCGGAAAGAGTTCACACCAATCACAGAACAGTCGGTGAGAGAAACGTTATCGCCAAGAGGTCATACCGAATGCACCAGCCTGTCGGCGAGAGAAACACTATCGACAAGAGCTCACATCGAATGTATACCTGTCGGCGAGACCACATCCATTAGCAAGAGTTCTCACCGAATGCACATACCTGTCAGCGAGGGGGAAACTATCGGGATGTCGCTCAAAATGTTAACTTCATAACCACCGCATGCAAGTTATGAATTTACCGATCCCCGCGACAAGCTCATACCACTGTTGCCTAGTCAGAGAAAACACAAACTTCGTAACTCCGCGACAAGGTTCTTAAGTTACAGAAATCACCGATGCTGCGACAACGAAGGAAGTCGGTCAGTCGGGAAGTTACAAAACTTCCAAACTCTGCGACAAGGTTCCAAACTTAGGAACTCTAGCGATCGGCCAACAAAGAAGACTTGAACAGAGATACATGCTAGCAAGTTGAGGCACAATTTCCAACACATAGGCTCACAAAAGTAGAGTTTAATGATAGAACCATTCTTTTAGATTGCAAGCAATCTACAACGAACCCCATCGCTATCCAAAGTGCACATGAAGTATTTTCTTCTTCCTTGTCTTCCAACATCTTGCTAGCACTAGCTTCACTCTCTTCCAACAACTCTTCTTATCATTCTTCTCTCCTCTCGTGGACTTGTATCCACCGTGTACCATCCTCCTCCAAATAATCTCTCTACTCATCTCCTCTTTCGTGGGTTTTGACCCACCACAAATCGACCACCTCCATCAAATCTCTCCTGTAACTTCCTCCATAGTCTCTACCTACAAGTATACATCTATATACCACTCTAGATCCTCACAATCCTTTTTTCTTTTCTAACTCTTTTCGCATCTCACAATGCAAATCCTTTACAAATTCAACATTATAAAACTCATAAAAATCAGATTTTACCTTGATGACTTTTTCTGTCACAACATCTTCTTCCTCACTGTTGAATGCTACTATCTCTATTGTTGTATTGAACAACTTCTCTATCTCTACGATCTCTTCCTCAAGAAACTCTTGGTCTTCATTAGGTTCCTCATTGAACATTGGATCCCCATACATCATTGCATACTTTATTTTAACTGCAACATCCTCAATTGTTGCAATTTGGTTTTCCCTTTCTACAATGTCCTCCATTTCGCTAAACTCTTTTGTTGTTGCTGCAACCTTACTTGCCACACACTCTCAAACTTCAATCTCTCAAGTATAAACTACCTCACATTCATCGATCAATCTACACACCACACACACTCCACCCCCAGGTCTTGGTGCAAATTGCCTCACGCTCGACGCTCTATTTGCACACTTAGGAACTCCTACTCTGATATCACTAATGTAAGAGAATACACCCCCTTTCAAATCTAAATCCAAACACACATACAACACTATGCAAGAAGGATGCAAATAAACATTAACAACAAAATATGAAAGAGAAATCTGCAATATTTATTAGTTTCAAAATCTGAAAATGAATTACATAACCATGGAGCTCATACGCTCTCATCCATCATGGGCTTTACACATACAAAAATCTACAACTAAACATTCCATCTTCATTCTAGCAACATTTGAGAATGCAAAAATCTTCTTCTCCGAAGCCCCCCTTCACCAAATTGCAAGAATCAATATATAAAAATTGTGTGAGAAGAAACCGCTATTGGTTTCTCAAAACAACCTCCATTAAACCACCAGAAAAACTTGTCACTTTATGCCTATCAATTCTCTATTATTCATTATAATTTTCTAAAACAGTTTTTAGGTTTAGTGCGCTTCATTTCCAGCTTTCTGAATCATTTTGAAATTCTTAATTTTGTTACCGTATGAGAAAGTTATGACCATTTTACTGATACTGGGTCTTCTAATTACGACCCAGACAATCTTTACTCTTTTCCAAAATAATAATATGCCAGTCAAACCTCCAGAATGCTCATTACTCCTTCTTGGCATGGATTTCCCCTTCTTAACATATGCATTCAATGTACAATTCAAAGTTTTCTTCCCGCCTTACACCTACTCTCTCCATTCCATCAATACCCATCATTCCAGTCCTCCAACAAGATGCAATTTTCAAAAAAAAATTAATAGAGTTACAATTTACAATAATTATCCACTCACAGGCTTGGACATGGAAGTTTTCCCTTTTAGGAAATTAACACTTCTCAAATATTTTAAAACAATCAAAATTGAATCAATTAATTGATTGATTTTCCCACAATCCATCACCAAATTCTCTACGTTGGAAGAGTTGAAAATTTCAACAATTTACACCTTTCCAAAAATCAAAATAAAACACAAGCATAAAACTTTGAAGTATTTTTGGTTGTGCAAGATTTCTTGGTACCCTTGGATGCTCTTGCATCATAGTTATAGTTACTTCTACTTTAAAAAATATTGTAATGGTAGGGATTAATCACTACATGATAATTGTTCTATTTGGGTTTATTTTAATTTCATTATCTTTTATGTAATAATTAATATATATAAGTGTTGTAATATTTATATATAAGATGGCATATAATTTGATTTTAATTTAATTTCATATATTTTTTAAAGATGAGATTCAATTATTCATTCATTCATACTTTACCTAAGTTCAAATTTATAATTACAAAAGAGACCTAGTTTTCTTAAGTTCAAATGGACTTGAGTTGACTCTTTCATAAGTGATTGTTGTGTGATGACTTGAAGAACAAAAAAATCATTTGCACCCTTTGGAGTGTATTTAAGTACTAACCTTGCTTTATATAAATATGTTTGAACATTAAATACATTAGAATCCAAAGGGCATCCTAGAGAACTATACTATTTATTACAAAGCACTAATATCACATCATCTACTTGCATTAACATCTAGGCATTTATGATACTGGGGTTAAGGGACAGAAGCTTGCTACTAGTGAGATGGAAGCTATGGAAATTCTGAACAATATGTAGTGTTGTGTGTCATTTTTTGGCTGCTTTTTGGCTGGTGGTTTGTTGTCATTGGGTTGATGGTTGTTTCTTGATGTTTCCTTTTTGTGTCAGCTATTTTTTTTTTGTAAAGGGTTCTGGGCCCCTTCAGAACCCGTTTTTTACCTCTAATCAAAACATCTAGGCATTTATGCATCATGGCTTATTTTTTATCATTTACAAAAGTCATTAAATCGATATCCTAGGGGTTTGACCATAAGAGAATAAATCCCTATACATAAAACTACTCAACAATATTCCTAGATACCAACCTTTTTGTAGATATATGTTAAAGACATCAAGGTGAACTAGATCAAAATAATATAATCAATTATTTTAGGTTTGTGAAATAAAGTTGAGATCCATGAGAAGAGGTCAAATCCATAGATGTACAAACTGTTTTTGCAGTTACATGAGAACTAGAAAGATAGATAGTCATTTCCGACATTCCAAGTTGTTCATCTAACAAGCCCTAATTTTTTGCACATTCATAAATCATTTACAAACATCTTGCACTACATATTCCATTATTTGAATTCTAGCTATGTATCTTTATTTTATTATTTAAATTTTATGTTTATTTCATTACATTTAATCTAGATAGTTACAATCACAACTTGTTATCCTAGGGCATTTATTTATCAAGGTTATTCAATTGATTTTCCCTAATAACCTATTTGAAAAAGGTTCATTATTTTCCTTTTTCATTTTGTTAAACTCATCTACTCTAACACCTCCTTAGGGGTTGTCTTCTAATTTTCATATATGGGACTTGTTATTTTCCAAATATTATATTAGTCCCTTATCATTTTTGTCCTTTAGAGGTCAGTGTGTTATGTTTATGCCAAAGTCTCACCATTACTCTAATTTCCTTTAAATGTAAGACCTTTTCAAACTTACAATTCTAATGCTGCAATTTCTTCAAGGGAGCTTGTTCCTACCTAAAAAAACTTGACACAAGAATTTGAATGGTGTTTTCCTTACAACCAATTGCATAACCTATCTATATGCTCAAATGGTGTAATGAATCAAGCCTTGATGGTGTAAAAAACTTCAAATGTGCATCCAAATATCACTCATGAGGCATCATTACAACAAGGAGACTTCTAAGAGATTGTACAAAATGAGACAACACTGATAAATTATTGAGGAGAAGAGTTATGTGGAGTAAATCATACCTATTCTTTAATTACAACCAACAAAAAGGAAAAGAAGAGAGTTGTAGATGTGAGACAACAAAATGACAAGGCACCTTTTCACACTTCTCAAGAAATCCAAGGTGATACTATTCCATCTACAACATAAAATGTGCAAATGTTACAAAGTAATTGGGATGTAGCAAACAACGAACAATCAAGAAGCTAATCCAAACCAACACAAACTTAAGGTAATACTGCTACCCCTAAGGGGCAACAAAAGGTTAGTGCAATCCCATTTAAATTTTTGGAGCATATGAAAAAGGTTAATGTTAGTATGTCAATGTGGGACTCGTTATTTATTCTTGGACAAAGGGGTCTCTTGCAAGTTGCATTGTTTAATTTAAGTGTATCAAATGACCCTTCTAAAAACTAGTCCAAATTTGTACTTACAAACACACCCTAACCCAATAATTAACCACAAGATAAAGAGTTCAAACCACCTCCATTTTATGTCTCCTTGATTATTGATGATCATCTAGTTCATAATTGCATGATAGACTCAGGTGCAAGTAGTTTAGTTATGCCTAAACAAATTGTTGATAAATTAGGTCTTGAACATGAGCCATTTTCCAAGGGAGTATTATAGTTAGATGGGACAACCATCAACAATGTAGGGTAGATTAAAATATGGAGTATAATGTTGCATACCACCCAAATTTATTAATTCCATAAGATATCTTTGTTATAGACCTCCCAGCTTACTTTGCTTTATGCTTGCCCAAGGATTTCATAACAAATATAGGTGGTTATATATCATTTTATTGGTCAAATATGTTGTTATGGACAAGATATGGTACCAATGTTATCATAAAATAAAATCCCATTTCCAAGGATCACATTTAACCTTATGTCGAGCTATTACTATTAATGCAAATTGTACTATATTTTACCAAGGAGAAAATCCTACTGTCCAAGAAACTAACACACAAATAGAAGGAATACTTGATCTACTGAGTGGGAAGCATAAAACCATGAGGTTGATCCATACAAACATATAGAGGTAGGTTTTGAGGTTTTTTTGATACACGAAGAAGATTTTGTTGTTCCTAACCTTGTGAAGGGTGATGAACAACAATGTGAACAAAAATGTAATGAAGTATGGAAGATGTGTTTTGATGGGGTAAGGAGTAAGAATGGAGTTAGTATAGGTGCAATGCAAGTATCTCCAAAAGGTGAGAAGTACTATTCAACTTTCAGGTTTAATTTTAGTTGTACCAATAATACAACTGAATATGAGGCCCTTATTTAAGGAATTACAATGGGAAAGAAAGAGGAAAATTGGCTATTTACAAGTTTTTGGTGATAGTGAGCTAATTTTTAATCAGGAAAGAGGTTTACATGTGACAATAAATTATTGTATTAAGTCCTAAAAGCATAGGGTATGGGATATAATTGAAGAATTTTATGCTTTTAATGTGATGTCCATACCTAGAATAAAGAATACACATGCTAATGGGTTGGCTGCAATAGGGTCTCAATATGATATTCCAAGTGATGTTAGCAATAGCAAGGTATGAAAGTATGTCAAATTGGTGGTAAGACCTTCTATTGTTGATAACAATGTTTATTAGAAAGTATTTGATAGTGATCAACAAATTGTTAATTTTTTGCAAGAGGAAGTGCATTTTGCAACTAGTAACCAAGAAAAATTGCAGCAACAATATGGTGAGAAAATTTCATATATTTGAAATCTAATAAGCTACCTAAAGGTTTGGTCACTTTGGAGTCCATTTTCAGTTATGATGATTAGATTAAGAAGGAAAGAGTAAGCATGGAAGTCAAGAAAGAACATTATGATGAAGTCACCATCTTCAAGGATAAACTCCTAAAACATGGCAAGGTATGTACAATAAAATAAAAACATGTGTTTATTCAATTATTTCAAGAGTGCAGTGATATTTTTTCTTGGGAATATAGTGACTTAAAAGCCTTTGACCCTAAGCTTGCACAAAAAACCATTGAACTAGAGCCTAATGCTAAACTTCAAAGGAAAAAATAAAGACCCTTGAATCCAAAGCTTGAATCCCTTATGAAGAAAGATTTGAATAAGTTGATAGACAAAAAATTATATTCCCTATCAAACACACAACTTGGGTCTCAAGTTTAGTAAATATAAGAAAAAATAATGGATAGATAAGGCTATGTGTTAACTTTGGGGACTTGAATAGGGATTCCTTAAAAGATCATTATCCTTTTCCCTCAATGGAGAAAAATATTGCATTTTTTTTAGGTTCAAATCACTTCTCTCTTCTTGATGGTTATTTTGGTTATAACTAGATCTTGGTGAAGGAAGATCAATTTAAAATAGACTTCGCTACTAAGTGGGGAAACATGGCATGTAGGGAAATTCCTTTTGGCTTGTCTAATGTGGGGGAAATTTTTCATAGAGCCATGTACATGGCTTTCCAATGACTAATGAATAGGATTGCACTTGTGTATCTTGATAATATAACCGTGTTTTCAAAGGATGTTAAAGATCATTTTTCTCACCTAAAGCAGGTATTTGATAGGTGTTGAGAGTTTCGTATCTCACTTAATCCTAGAAAATGTATTTTTTATTCATGAAGATAAGATCATTGGTCATGTTGTGTCAAAGGATGGTATTTTTATTGATCTTAGAAGGGTAAGTGTCATATTAGCTTTTCCTTTTCCAAGTCACAAGAAAGGCTTACAAAGTTTTCTAGGAAGAATTAACTTTGTAAGGAGGTTCATACTAGATATTGCAAATATTTTGAAACCACTAACCTCCATGTTAAGAAAAAAACATATTTCAACTAGAAAATGGAAGGGAAGAGAAGTTTAGAGGTCATCAAAGAATCCATAGTAGCAGCACTCACACTCATAAATCCTAATTTTTCTAAGGATTTCATCTTATATGCTTTTGGAATCATGGATACATTTTAGCTATATTAATGCAACTTAATGAAGATGGTTTGGAGCAACCAATAACCTTCTTTAGCCAAGGTTTGGAAGGTTATGAAGAGAGGAACATATTTGTTGAAAAGCATTTACTTGATATTAGGAGTCTTAAAAAAATTAGACATTTGGTTTCAAATAACAAGATTCATCTTATGGTTTCTCACCTAAGTGTCAAGGAATTTTTATTAAGAAAAGATTTGAGTGAGAAGAGGGAATGTTGGATAGGTAAAGTGATGGAATACAATGTTGAAATCAAGGTGAAAAAGTTGGTTAGAGGTAAATATTTATGTGAATAGATAGTTGTTTGTTTAGAGATGATAAAGAAGGTGAAGAGGAGGTTATCCTAGTTCTCCAAAATCATCCTAAAATAACTACACCTTTCCCCCTATAAGCTAGATACAATATATGTTGCAATTCTTCCAAATAGGTAGGTATCCATAAAGGCTAGAAAAGGAAATGATAAGGTACTTCAAACTGCAATCTATCCCTTATGTGGTCTTAAATGGTGTGTTTAAAAATAATTTTAATAGTGTCCTTTTGAGATGTATTGATACTGTAAGCACCAAAAATATGTAAAATAACTTAAACTATCAACACACGTTAGCATGGGTTAGTTCAAACTATGCAAATACAATAGTGCTCCTATGAAATACTCCAACATGCTTCATAATGCAAACAAAATAAATAAATAAACTAATTGAGAGCATAAAAAACATGGTGCATACCTATTCCATAGTGGATTGGTGCTACTTTGATGTGGAAAGTAGCCCTTTCCCAACCCTTGATAAGCTCTTTGATGGATGTGTGATGAACAAAATAACAAGAACCTAACTATGAATGATGAAAACTATGCTAAATTGGATTCAAATGCCTAAACCTGTGGATGAAATTGAGTATAATAATCTTGCATGGATTGTGGATGCTCAAACAAATATAGAAACTCTCTATTTATAGGAGAGAAGGATGGAGGAATAAGCAAAATGGATGAATGTGGGATAAAAGACCAACCAATAGCACAATGCCACTTGTCAACATGTGAGTGGACAAAGTTGGAGCACATTTTGATGAATGTGCACATTAATGATATTAGGTGGAAATTCAAAATTAGAGAAATGACATGTTGGAGGGAGATGAAGGATGAATTAAATGCCACTTGGCTCAAAAAAAAGGACTCGTAAGAGTCATAAATGCCAAGTTGGAGGATAAAACACTTGGGATGGAGAATTCAAATTTGGAGAATATTCCCACTTGATGCCTTTTTGAATGAAAAATGAAGATTTAATAAATCAATTAAATTGATTTATTTGCACAAGTTGCAAAATCTATAGGATTTGAGTGATTAGGATTAGCATTAATCATGATTTGATTAATTTTAATGGAGGTTAGCTGATTTTGACTTTTGACTTATATTTTAGGATTTAAATAAATAAAAATTAGAGGAATGATGAATATTAGTGGTTTAATTAAATAAATTTGATCTATTCAATTAAATGGAGAACTTTAGAAGATTAATTAAATAAATTGATTTATTTAATTTAAAGAGATGACTTTAGGTTTGATTAATGGCTTAATTAAATAAAATTGATTTATTTAATTAAAGAGAAGAATATGATGATAAAGATTGATTTATTCAATTAAAAGGGGAAATATGATTTAATTAAATAAAGATTGATTTATTCAATTAAAAGAGGAATTTGATGAATTTAATCAAATAAGGATTATTTAATTAAATAATTAGTAAAGAGGATGATTAAAGAAGAATTGGTGTTATTAAGTCAGAATCAAGTATGTGTTATCAATCAAGATAATTTACGTGTCTACATTTTGCCCCTCTTTGAAGCAATGTACCTGTTGCATTGGTTCAAAGAATAAACTTGCCGAGATCAAAATTCAAAAACAAATCAGATTTTTTCGGATGCCCCAGTGGAAAGAAGTATATTGGTACATTTCCCCCTCGAGAGATCGAGCGAAAAAATTGATTTGAAGGTCGATCTTGCGACAAAGAGGTTCAAGATGGACGTATGGATGGTTATGATGATGATGCAAATGAGATGGTTTTAAGATGCTTAGAATAACCAATCTATATTATCCTAAACAACTTAAAATGATGATGCACTGCATTTGAGATGGATGATGTGATGATGCCTATATGATTATGCAATGGATATTTTATGCCAATGTATTGTTTATGAGATGCTTAGACTAACAGATCTATATTATGTAATGATGAAAATGCATGTGAGATGAGCAGTGTTTCTTATATGATATGATATGATATGCAATATGTTGATGGTTTGTGGATGCAAAATGGATGCATTGGTGATGATGATTAACTGTCACGGTACCATGTTAGTGTGGAGAGAAGAAAGAAGAAATGAGATGATGACAAGAGGATCCAACAATTCCATGATCTACGAGACTTTATAGAGATGATGATAAATGATGATTCTTATTAGGAATTGGGACTTTAAAAGGGATACTTACCTTATGTTTGATAACACACATAGGCACGATGCATCAAGGTATAAAGAACTAGGATGGCATTGCACCTAGTGTGATGGACTTTGACTCGACAATCAGATAGGAGAATTCCTGTTCAGACCTGACATATGGAACCTCATTTAAAATTTTGTTCAGATATTTCAAATATCTCAGACCAAAACATAGAAAGGAAATCCTTCCTATGTGATCAACAAGACACCTAAAACACCCTCCCTACACCTAAACAAAGCACACATGACTAAGGTTATATTACAGGAATATCCAACAAGTACAACAGATAAAATATAATGATCATTTCCCCATTCCTTTCTCTCTAAATCTCTTTATTTGGACATTATCAAGAGTTCATTGAAATGAGTGCAATAAGATAAGTCAAAAAGACAAAGATCAAGTAAACAAACAAGATAATGTTCTTCATACCGCTAGCCAAGACTAAACTATGGTGATGCCTGATGTTGATGTCCATTGTAGGAAGGATGCATCCTACGACATGATGTTATCAGATGATTTGGGACAAACTAGATGATGAGCTATTAGTACCAAGAGTTGACCAACTTGTTTGCTTACTGACCTAGACTTGAGACCCTAATGCTTAAATTTTCACTTTTGAACTGCTAGACCTATTTCCGACTATTGCACCAAAGGTTGAGGATGATGATGATTTATTATGAGTGAAATTTTATTGCAAGTGAAAGTGAGATGGGATGGATGGATTTTATTTTTTTTAATATTTGGATTTTTTTTATGTTTTTGAAATGTTTTGAGGTTGTTTTTGGTATTTTCAAGATTTTGCAAATGTTTTAATTTTCAAATTTTTCCAATGTTTTATGGTTTTCTGAGATTTTTACCAAGAGATTAACCTAAAGACCTATCCTAGGGGCCTCGAGGGCTGATCAACAGATTAGCCTTGCCTATGTTATATACGAGACCACGTAGTTTGACTGACACAAACTCATTTATTGATGAGATATGAACAAATCATTGCTAGTTTATTATGACAGACTCCTAAAGGACTGACCTAAAGTCTCTGGGGATGATCAAAGATCAACCTTGCCTACGTTCAAAGCTCAGACTCAGTAGTTCAAGACAACTCTATTTTTATTGACTTTTTGACCTGTTTTGGTTTTGATATGTTTTGAATGTTTTGGATTTTCTAATTTTATGATGTTTTTGGATTTTATTTTTTGATGTTTTTGGATTTTTTGATTTTAAGGAAGACTTCAAGAATGTACACGAATCTGATCTGATGAGAACATTCCCCCAATGTGATGCAATAGACTACTCCGATATAGGCAGGACAAACTGACCTTAAGAATGGGTCAAGTAGTAATAGGAGGGATCATGACACGAACGCAGGATCAAGCTATGATGCAGATGTGGATGGGTGATGGATGGAGATATGGAATGTGATGGATGATGGAATCATGATGGATGGATGATGCAAAACAAGCCTTGAAGATCCTAGTGGATGGAAAGTGCTTATTTACACAAGGTGCCTATTTTCCAAGTTTTCACCAAGGTACTTGCCCACAGCGCCACCAAAGTGGTTTTCACTAGAGGATAATTTTTCTATTTACTGTTTTTAATCCTTTTTCTAAATTTTTTGGATTTTTTGTGTTTTTTTTTTTTGTATTTTTGGTTTTCTACTCTGCAAGATTAGGCATAAAAAATTTTGAGATGGGAGTTATTCATGGGATCCTACAGAGGATCGCCTTCTGGTGTTGATAATTGATATGCCCCTAACTTATAGCTTGTGATGACGAAGGGTCCCAACCAATTGGGTTCAAACTTCCCCTTGCTATCTAGATTTGGAACATTCTTATGATTCTCCTTCAGCACAAGCTCTCTGAATTGGAAGGTCTGACTCCTGATCTTCTTATTGTAACTTCTCTTGAGGTGATTTTGGTAAACTTGCAAATGGTTTAAGGCATCCATGTTTCATTCATCCAGTAATTCCAGCTCATTCAGTTGTGATACCTGGTATTCTTCATCTGTGATGAGATCCTGTAATGATATCCTCAGGGATGGGAGCTCGATCTCAATGGGGAGTATGGCTTCTGATCCATAGACTAGGGAGAAAGGAGTGGCACCTATCGGTGTACGGATGCTTGTTTGGTAGGCCCATAAGGTAGGATTTAGCTACAAATGCCAATCACGACCAGCATCATTGACTATTTCTTGAGGATTTTTAGGATGGTATTATTTGTAGCCTCAACTTAGTCATTTCCTTGGGGATAGTATGGAGTGGAAAAGCGATGTTATATTTTGAACTTGTGGCATAGGTCTCGAACATCCTAGTTCTTGAAAGGTGTCCTGTTATCTAAGATAATGGCTTGAGGGACACCGTATCGGCATATTAGGTAGTTCAGGATGAACTTGGATATCTTCTTTCTTGTGACATAAGTCATGTGAATGGATTCTACCCACTTGGTGAAGTACTCAGTGGCAGTGATGATGAACTTATGTCCACTGGACGAGGTGGGGGTAATTTTTCCAACGAGATCGAGCCCCCACTGTGAAAAGGTCCAAGGTGTAACAATCAGGTGGAGCTCCTGAGCTAGTGCATGGATGAGATCCCCATGTCGCTGACACTGCAAACACCTTCTGACATAATCTTGAGCTTCCATTTCCATTGTAGGCCAATAGTACCCGGTCCTCAGCAATTTCTTAGCCAAGGTCATACCACTTGAATATGAACCACAAATGTCATTGTGTACCTCAGTTAAAGCAGTCAAAGCTTCCTCAGCATTTAGGCAATGTAAAAGGGTTCCTTCAATGCTTCTGCAGTATAGGGTATCTCCTAGGATGACAAAATGGGATGATTTTTAACAAAGGCTCTTTTGAGGTTCTATATCTCTGTGGGGAGACTCCTATTCTCAAGTAGGTGTATATATCATGATACTAGGGATCACCAGACCAATTATTTTGCACACAAATTCAGACTCTAGTACCTCGAATGTGGGCAAGAAGCTTCCCTATGAGGAATTCTTTCTTTGGGATATTGTGTGGGATCTCTAGGAGTGATCCAATTGTAGCCATTGCATCCCGCTCTATTATTTACTCTTGGTAGCTTCTCAAATGAGATATCGATGAAGAACTCCATGAGGCTTTCCACCGATTTCTTGTATGGAGTCAACTTTCATCCTTTGTTTGATACTCGTCATTTACCTAGTTGATTATGAGCTATGAGTCTTCATAGACCTTGAGTGCCATGATCTGCCACTGCACTACAATTCTCAACCCTATGACAAGAGTCTCATACTCTGCAATGTTATTTATGCAGGGAAATAACAGTTTGTATGATTTAGGTATGCAATCCCCCTATGGAGTGATGAAGAAGATCCCTTCTCCTAATCCGTGTTGCATGTAGGATCCATCAAAGTACATTTTCCAGTGATCTGCTACACTTAGGTTGAAGATTGATTCGTCAGGGAATTCTAATACAAGTGGGTTCTCTGCATATATCGGTGCTTCCACCAACTGATCTACAATTACTTGTCCTTTGATGGCCTTGTGTTCCACATACTCAATGTCATGCTCTATTAGGATCATAACCCACTCAGTTGTCCTCCCTGTAAGCATTGCTTTAGACAACAGGTACTTGAGGGGGTATATCTTTGCAATGATCTTTATTTGATGTGCTAGCATGTAATGTCTAAATTTTTGTATGGTGAAGACGGCTACTAGAAAAGATTTCTCAATGGATGTATAGTTCAACTCATGTCCCACCATAGTTTTGCTGATATAATAGATAGCTCTCTCTTTCCCATTTTCGTCATGCTATGGCAAGAGAGCGCCAAGAGCTGTTGTTGTTGCTGATATGTATAAGATCAAAGGTTTTCCTAGAATTGGTGGCATGAGAACTAGTGGTGTGAGTAAGTACTCCTTGATCTTGTTGAAGGCTTGGTCACATTTCTCATCCCATTTGTATGTTACCCCATTTTGGAGTAGATGAGAGTATGGGATGTAAATCAATGAATGGACTAGAGTCTTCCTTGTAGGCCTCTTAGTTGCTTCAATGTTTTTTGTGCCTCCATTTTGAGCATTGCTTTGACTTTGGTGGGGTCTACCTTGATTCCTCTGATGGATAAAATGTACCCTAGGAGCTTGCCTGATTGTACCCCAAAGACACACTTTTTTGGATTTAGTCGGACCTTGTACTTCTCTAGCCTGTCAAAGATGGAGCTTAGAGCTTAAATGTGATCTTGTCGTTTCTTTGACTTGGCCAATATGTCATCCACATAATCTTCCACAGTTTTATGAATCATATCATGAAATATTAGTTTCATGGCCCTTTGATAGGTAGCTTCGGCATTCTTCATCCCAAATGGCATCATATTCTAGCAATATGTCCCCCATGGACAAGTGAAAGCCATTTTGTGTTGGTCATATTTCGCTATCATGATTTGGTTATATCCTAAGAATCTGTCCATTAATGATAGCATCTCATGCGTCGTTGTCATATCCACAATCATGTCAATGTTTGGGAGAGGGAAGTCATCCTTGGGACATGCTTTGTTTAGATCCCTGAAGTCTATGTAGATGCAGATGCCCCCAGTGGGCTTTGAAATAGGTACAAGGTTTGAGACCCATTCTGGATAATCAATGGGTTGTATGAATCTTGCATCTAGGAGCTTTTGTAATTCCATTTTGACCAATAATACTATCTAGGGATACATTTTCCTTAGCTTTTTTCTCACTAGCTTTGCTTCGGGGTAAACAACTAGGTGATGAACCACAACCTCTGGATCAAGCCCAGGCATGTTGGCATAGATGCAATTTTTTTCTTTCTTTCTTTTAGGAATGCAGACAGGAGCTCTTGCTCTTCTATGAGAATGGATTATGCATAGAATGTTATGTGTGGCACCTCCTCTGCTCCCAAGTTGACTGGATTACACTTCTCTACTAAGACCATTGACTTCTCCAGATGAATTGCACTAAAAGGAAGATTGAATCCTTCATCCTTCGGCACCTCTGAGAGGTTTTCACCATTGGATACATCCTTTATTTTTACTATTTTTGGGTCAGAGAGTGCCACGGTGTGGTTTTCACTCAAAGACCTGGAGATTATTCTCATATTTTCACTTTTGCGACTAAAGGATTCAATCGTTTCCCTGTAATAGGCATGTGTATCCAATATGATGTCAAACCCTACCTTGTGGTCTTTGTATGGTACCGTATCCTACAATCTCATAAATTTTGATAGCGCCTCATCATTTTTGAACATGTCCAAAATTGGTGGTCCTCGTTGCTCATAATCGATGATTTGGGGATAAACTAAGTTTATTTCATGGGTTTGACTATTGACTCAAAAGAAAAGGTACTAATCATGAGAAGAGAAGAATCTTTGAATAGCATAGTGTTGATGGTGTTTTCTACACATCAACAACTCAGACAAAATATAATGTCCTATCTCTCTTGAAAGGTAAATCTCTATTAGCAAGCCTCGAGAGATAACCCTAAGGTCTCTAATGCCATGTCTTGACAATGCATAAAAAACTCAGTGATAAATGTGAAAATGTTGGTAATCACAAAGGGAAACCATCAAATTGCAAGAGGGCAACCCAAAGAGCAAGTTCATCAAAGCACATGGGTGATTCAAGACACAGACCGAGAGACTTATCCCTTAGGGGGATGAAGTTAGGACCCTACAAGAAAAATAAATGAAAAGAAAAGCAAAGCAAAGAGGGTCCCTACTTTCAACGGGGTGTGTGTGCGAAAACTACACAACAAATGGTGACTCATGTTGGGGAAATGCTCCAGAGCATTTCAATGATAAGCTAGAATCAAGAACCTAGAATCTCTGGTTTCAATCCTTACATCAAGTCACCCATAAAATAGAGTTTCAGAGTTCATAGGCAAGCAAACCTTTCATGTACCAGGGTCTAAGTGTGTGCACATGCATTCATTGCCCTTTCCTTAGTTTCCGCAAGAACCAAATACAGTCTAATCAAGCTACATAAGGATTCTAACTCCAAAAGCATCCTAGATAGAGCCTCATTGCCAGTTAGGCATCCATAGCCCCAATGAGGTTATCATTGTGGTCCTCCCAAGTATTGCTCTACTGCCAGCCAAGCATCCATAGCCCCGATAGAGATACTTGGATTCTCCTGATAAGGTGAATATTTATTTTGATTTTCAAGATTCTCTTTTCTCTTTTTTTTTCTTTTTTGATATTTTGATAAAATCCTTTACTTTCCCTTTCACCTTGTAAGCAATGAAGCTCACACTCAAGGCTGAGAACCACAGTGGTGTTGAAGCAGAATATAATATTTTTCACTTAACTAGACTTAACAAGGACTACATACAACCTTGGAATCTTTAAAATATGTATGAAGATATGAGACCCAAATACATTCCAAATTTAACTTAATCCAGTAACCCATATATTCCAAGCATACATGACACCAAAGTAAAGAACTCTGCCAACTGACTCTGGAAAGATGATTAAAGTCTGTAAAGGAAATATCCAGAACAATCTTAGATAATATAATGATTGTCATGCAAATGCAACAAACCCAGAAGAAAACAAGAACACCCAAAGCAAGAGCAAAGCAAAAAGAAAAACCAAAACCAAAGCAAACCTAAACTAACCAGAAGCAGAAAACAAACAAAACAAAGAAAGGGAAAAGGAAAAGGAAAACCTACCCTAACCAAAGCAAAAGCAGAACAAAGAAAGGAAACCTAGTCTACCTATTTACAAGGAAGGAGTTGTAAACAGCTCAAGATTGGAAGTAATGCTTCAAATACTGCCCATTGACAGGCAGTGGGATATCCTCTCCAATGAGAGTTTTCAAGCGAAAAGCATTATCTCCCAGAATCTTTGAAATCTGGTAAGGGTCGAGCCAAAGTTTGTCAAATTTTCCATGCTCCCCTTTCCTATCATGTGCTTTATCCCAATAGAGAACCAAGTTAGATATTCTAAAGGCTTTCACTTTGGCTCTCCTATCAAACCATCTCTTAACTACACCTTGATGTTTGGAAAAAAATTCTAAAGCTTCATCTCTTTTCTCTTCAAGGTGTAACAATTTAGCCAGGCGGGCTTTACGCTTGTCCCTTTCATCATAGTATTCATTAATGAACTGCAAAGTGGGGATCTTTAAATGGATTACCAATACTGGTTCCAGACCATACACAAGGTGATAAGGAGAAGTTCCTAGAGAGGCCTTAAGTCTAGTGTGGTCTGCCCAAAGAGAAAATCTAAGTTGAGTGTGCCAATCCTTAGGATTCTTCTCTAATAGCTTACAGATGACTGTTAAAAGGTTCTTATTGGAAGACTCGGCCAAACCATTGCCTTGTGGGTAATAATTAGATTCAAAATTGATGATGATCCCATGGTCAAAGGCCCAGTTAGAAAATTTTAGTGATGCAAATGCAGGGCCATTATCACAAACTAAAGCCAATGGATACCCAAAGCGATTAATTATACCTGATTCAATGAAATTGATTACCACTTCAGAAGTACATTGTTTGCATGCAAGAGCCTCATTCCATCTTGTAAAATAATCAGTGACAATAAGAATATACCTGTGGCCTGTAGAAGAAGGTGGATTGATTGGACCTATGAAGTCCAATCCCCACTATGCAAATGGTTTTACCTCTATGACCGGTTGAAGTGGAAGAGTTGCATACTTCTCTCTACTTGTTGTGGTTTGACACACATGGAAATTTCTTATGTGGTTATGTGTATCTTTGAGTGTGGGCCAATAATAACCAGCCCTCAGAATCTGATTTGCAGTGGAGGGTGTAGATCCATGGCCTGTTCCATATCTATCATGAAACTTTGCCATTACTCTCTCAGCTTCTTCCTTTCCCAGGCACCTTAAGTAGACACCCTCATGGTTTTTCTTATACAAGACAGCTCCCTTCATCATAAAACTTTCACTCTTCAAACGCAAAGCTCTCCTTTGTATTGAATTAATATGTTCAAGACATTGTTGGTTCAACAGGTAGTAGATAATAACATCATACCAATCTTCTGGGGACACATCTTCAAGGTGGTAGTGTTGAGCTGTGAGGTTAGGACCCATTTCATCCATTGGTTTGGTTAGCCCTTGTCCTCCTACTAACTTCATGGGATGAATCTCAATGTCATATTCCTGCAACATGGTCACCCACTTCGCTCTATGTTCTCCCAATTCATTTTGCATGAGTAGAAGCTTGACTGCAGGGTTAGGCACTATTGCAAAGACCTTATTCCTTAAGATATAATGCCTAAATTTCTTCACAGCTCTGACCAAGGAATATGCCTGCTTTTCCACAATCAGGTACCTTAATTCTGCATCCTTTAAAGGAGCACTCATAAATGCTATGGGATGATCATTCCCTTGATCAAACTTTTGGGTCAACATACCAGCACAGGAGTGGTCAGAAGCAAATGAATATATGTAAAAAGGTTTGGCATAGTCAGGACTTACCAATACTAGAGCTTCAACAATGGCTCTCTTAATTTATGCAAATGCTTCTTTTGCCTCTACACTCCATTCAACTTTTGCTTCTTGCTTCAACATTGCATTCAATGGCTGAATCTTTAGTATAGCTTCCACTCTTTCAGGATCAATGGCAATTCCTCTTTCTGAGATAGCGTGTCCCAGCAATTTTCCTTCAGTAAATCCAAAGATACATTTCTTTGGATTAAGTGAAATTCCAAATTCTCTACACCTCTGAAACACTTTGCACAAGTCTATTATGTGATCACCTCTCTTCTTGGAAAATACTTTCAAATCATCCATATAAATAATTATGCACTTACCAATGATGTCCTTAAAGGAAATGTCCATGGCTCTCTGGAATGTGGCTCCAACATTGATTAGCCCAAAGGGCATTCTCCTATAAGAAAAAGTACCCCACTTGGTGGTAAAGGCAGTTTTATGTCTCCTCATATTTCACCATGACCTAGTCATATCCAGAGTACCCATCTAGAAAATACATCATTTGAGATCCATTGACAATCTGAAGCACTTCATCCAACGAAGGAATTGGATAATTATCCTTTTCTGATGCCCGGTTAAGGTTCCTAAAATCAACACAGAGTCTGATCTCTCCATTTTTCTTTCTTACTAGAACCAAATTTTCTACCCAGGTTGAATTTCTTACTGGGAATATGATACGAGCTGAAACTAGTTCGTGCACCTCCTTTTGAATGATTGGCTCTAACAGAGCATTAACCGGTCTTTTCCTTTTCCTGAATGGTTTGACATTTGGCTTGAGAGGGATGGTGTGTGTAATAATTAAATTGTCATGTCTTTAGGTCTTCATAACTCCAGTCTATCACATCTTGATATGTATGCAAGGCATCAATGATTCCTTTTCTCTCCTCAGGAGTACACACTTTACCAATAAAGACATTATTTTTATCATCTTGAGTCCCCATGTTGTATGTTTCACATTGACTACTAATGGACTCCTTAGAATCTTGCTCCTGATCTTTTATTCTATCAAGATCAAAAATCCTCTCTAGTTGTACCATTCCCCTTGCAATAGTATTAGTCTTCAAATTGATGACCCCTTCTAGGTCCATCTCTACCTCTTGAGGCTTTGCTTCATCAATGATCTACGTAGTAAACAAATCAGAGCTTGTGATAAAATCCAGGATATGCTTATCATCTTCAAACACCTGAAAGTTAGTCACATTGTCAGGTATTGAAGGTACTGGAGTCAACTCCACAGTGAACTTCTTCAATCCAGAAAGGGACAAAGGCTGCAGGGTACTAGCTACTTGAGCCAGAGATTCTGCAGTTTGATTCTTATTGCAAGGTATCAACTAGATGTTAAAGGCATCAAATCCCTCAATAAGGTCCCATACTCTATGCCTATAATTGGTCATTTGTCTATCATGCCATGAATATTGCTTTCTAACTTGCTTGACCACTAACTCAGAATCCCCAAATACTTGCAAAATCTTAACTTTCTTCCTCGGTGTCATAAGCAACCCATGAATCAAAGCCTCATATTCAGCTACATTATTGGTGCAATGAAACTAAAGTTTGTGAGTAGCAAAGAAATTCTTACCTTTAGGGTTGATCAACTCAAATCATGCTCTAGCACCCTGCTTTGATTTGGATCCATCAAACCTTAGCATCCAATAGCCAGCAACTCCAGATTTCTTTGTCTTGTATTTTGTGTTGTTACTGCTGGAGGGTTCTTCGAAATGCACTACACCCTTTCCTTTGGGATCATCTTGGATATTTTGTATACTAATTTTGACTGCTGGAGTGGGATTCATGCACTTTTGTACCTGTTCTACTGCTGTCTAGCACAAGCAGCATTCCAATTCTAAGTGAGAGGCATTATGAACTCTACACCAACTGGGTAAAAGTAGTTCTTCAAAATTCATATCTCTACCTAAATGAATTTGATCTTCTACACACTTCTGAATGAATTCTTGAAATTTGTCCAGCAAACTGAGTTGGTTATCTTTAGGATCATCATCATCTTCAATTGGTTCCACCAGGGCTCCAGTACTACTAGATTCTGATGTAAGATCAACTGATGTGGTATGCAACATAAAAATTTCTTCTACATCTGATTCTTCAACAAGGGCTTCTAGCTCATAGTTACCCATGCTTACTTCTGATATCAATATTTCATTCAAAGTATTCTGATATTCTGTAATCACGTACTTCATCCTAGGCTCTCTTTCTATCCCGATTTGATTTGGAACTCCTTTCCAAGGAAGCCACATGTGTGACTGATCAGTTGATACATATCCATTCAGGTCCTTAGTAAAGTCTCTTCCCAAAATTAGACCATAAGTATCAGGTACGTCCGCTACTTGTATATTAATGACTTGTTTAATTCTGGGGTCTGAGGAAATTTGCATAGGGATCATGTTTAGCTCTCCTACTACATTAACTTATGTTTTATCCAATTGAGTAACTTTCTTTTGAGAGATAGCAGGGGTAATGCCTAAGGCTCTACAGATAGCAAAGGGCATCACATTCATGGAAGCACCTAAATCTAGCAGACAATTGTGCAAATTCTTACCAAAGAGGCGAATATAAATTAGGAATGGGTGAGTTTTTGTTCTACCTTGGAATAAAGTTAGAGGGGTATCAACCTAAACAAGTTGGATTTTATCCTTTTCTTTCCCTTTGTCTCCAGGTTGTGTTTGAACTTGACTCTGATCTCTTAGTACTTGAGAACTAGATACTTTATTAGTAGTCCCACTAACCATTTTATCTTGTGATACTGGATTTGTACTGTAAGCACCTAAAACTGCATTTCTAATAGCAGGGACTCTCAATAACTCAAATGCAGAAAGACTTACCTTTAGCTTCTTAAGTTCCTCTAGAACATATGCAGCCAGCTACTCTGTG
Source organism: Sequoia sempervirens (assembly GCA_007258455.2). NCBI lineage: Eukaryota > Viridiplantae > Streptophyta > Pinopsida > Cupressales > Cupressaceae > Sequoia > Sequoia sempervirens. The sequence continues at coordinate 8,481 of VDFB02322698.1, read as the reverse complement.
CTCATGTTAGCAGGAGTCTCCCTAAGAAATTCCATCACCTTATCCTTGCTAGTATCTACACTCTTCCCCTCTGATGTTCCAGCTTGTGCCTATCCTTCGTTTGACAAATATTGCTTAGGTACATGTGGATATGTTGGATTATTGCTGGTGTTGGGATCAGGAGGTATGGTGAAGTTGTTTGGAGGGATGGAGGTGGTGAAAGGTCCTCCAGCCTGTGGACCTCGGGTTGGCCTATCCCTTAAATCATATTTCTTGATTGGCCTTTGGAACACCTGTACCTCTTCAAAATTATCTTCCTCTTCATCCAAAGGGCCATTATCATTCTCAGGATTTTCATTAAAAAACTGTGCAATCTCATCTCCATTGCACACTTGATCTTCCTCCTCCTCAAACTGATTTGATTCTTCTTCAGGTCCATTCTCCTCACTTTGTGGGAAAGGAGCATGATTTACCACTAGCACAGGCGAGTCATAAGGAGTGGATGGTACTAACTCCTGATTGTTGTCATTATTCTCTACCTCATACTGAAAGATAGATGCAGTTGTCTGGAACTCAAGGCAGTCTAACTCAGAATGTTGACTTGTCTTATGGAGCCTACACCAACCTGATAAAGCAGCTTTAGCCAGATACACACCACTCAGGTTTTTTGGATTAGCTAGTTGATCCAATGGGGTAGGGAAACCTCCATTGTTTGGCCTTATATTCCATGTTGTGTTTTTTCTAGGTGGTTGTCTTCTATCAAATCCTTGTCCACCAGCCTGTCCTCTATCGAAATTCTGGCCAGAGGGTTGCCCTCTTTCAAAATTTTGTCCTCTGTCAAAATTCTACCCTCTATCAAAATGTTGTCCTCTGTCAAAAAAATTTCCTTGTTGAGGCTCTCGATTCTCTCTATGGTAATTAGACTGCATATTCCTTTGACCAGCTTGGAGTTGACTATTCTGATTTCTCAGATAAGTGACCTCCATGTTCAACTTCTTCACTTGTTTGGTTAGTTCATCCAACCTCTCCTTGTCAAGATTACTATATGAAGTTTGGTTCACACTATTTTGAGGATATCTTGTTGCCACACCAGAGTTCAGTGACTGGTTCAATACCTCAAAATTTTGCAAATATGTGGGGAAACTAGCCTGGGGTTGTGGATGGAGGGGTTGATTAACACTGTGCTAAGGATAATTGATCACTAGTGAGACTTGATTTATAGGGGTTCCTGGATGAGGGACTAGAGGCAACTGAGGTATCAGATTCATAATAGGAGTATGATTGGTAAGAGCCTGATTAAGAGCTTGAACTTGCCCAGGGTGAGCGGTGGGTCCTAATGACAGTAACGGCCTAGATAAGTGTTGTCTCAAATCAGTACTAACCTTAACAGCTTCTGTGTATGCATCAAGTAGGGTAGCTGGAGGGTTAGTTTTCAATTTCATGAAGGTAGTTGTCAAGCTATCAAGACCCTCATAGTACACTTCTAAAGCAGTGGCATCATCTACAACATAGGGGCTTTGCAACCTAGTATATGCCCGATGGAATCTATTATTAAAAGACCCTATAGGTTCATTGACTTCCCTCTTGACTTTAGTAAACTACAAATAGAGCTCATTAGCACTAATAGGAATTTTGAACTTTTCTAGAAATGTAGTCTCAAGTTTAGTCCAGTTATGGATTGATCCTGCAGGAAAATGATTATACCAGTAGAATGTATCTTCTCCTAGGGAATAAGGAAAGAGCTAGCATGCAACATCCTCATGGTTGATTCCCCTATCCCTAAGACATGTCTAAAAAATACTGATGTGTTCCTCTGCAGTTCTATTGGGATCATTAACATGGAATTTAGAGCAAAAATGCTCAGGGTTCTTGGGCATGACATTGTAATTATTGAAGGATAATGGAGATGGATTGTTAGCCAGGAAATCCATTGGTGGAGGTGGAGGTGGTAAAGGTTGATTTATGGCTGGTTGAGGTTGTTCGATGGGGATGGCTTTGGAATTAGATGAAGATGGACTTGATGAAGATGACGATGAAGGAGATGATGGAAGTGGCTAGGTGGATGATGATTCTCCCCTTCTTTTGGTCCTTCTTGACCTGGTAGGAGCTTGCAACTCTTGAAACTCTTCTTCCCCTGGCATAGATCTAGCTCTTCTTCAAAATCTTTCAGGAGAAATGGTAGACAAAAATCGATCCAGCTTGCTTATTCAAGCCCTCCTTCTAACGCCAATCAGTTGATGGTGTTTTTTGCACAGCAACAACTCAGACATAATATAATGTCCTATCTCTCTTGAAAGGTAAATCTCTATTAGCAAGCCTCAAGAGATAACCCCAAGGTCTCTAATGTTAGGTCTTGACAATGCATAAATAACTCAGTGATAAATGTGAAAATGTTGGTAATCACAATGGGACCTTACAAAACAAATGTTGAAAGTCTTAAATTTATCAGATTTTGTAATGTAATGATACTTGAAATTCTAAATCTAACCCAGATGATAAAACAAATAGAAAAAGATAAGGGTTCAAGAGATCCTAAAACTACTTCTAAGACCAACAATGCAAATGGTAAAATACTTGAAATGGACCAATCCCTCAAAACTAATTCCTGCTTAACCCAGATTTTATCTGCAATCTTACATAAATAGTGCAATCTTCTAAGGAATTAAAGATTTTCAGATCATGAGTCATTCATTCAAGCCAACCCTATTTTTCAATTGAAATGAATAAAACATCCAAAATTGAACTAAGCATAGTATATATAAGGTCCAGGTTGACTTTACACAGCAACTTCACAATTAGCCAGTTGCTAAAAGTATGGACCAGGGATTGCTACAAACACTTCAAGCATCAAACCATAAACACCATTGAATCACTTCTAACTCTAAATCTAACATATATCCAATATTTTCCAAGTAATTTCAAAAGATAGAATAACAAGAACCATGCAATATAAATCAACACAAGAAAGATCACCAAAGCACAATGTCTTAACTTATATTGAATCACCCAAATATTGCAACAATTCCAGTATTTTGTATTACAACACCTACTTCAGAATAAACTAACTCCTAGCTCTAAATCTTTCTCTATCACTTAACTTGCTCCAAAATCTAATTTTTATACCCCTTTCAAATGAGGCAAAATTCCCTATTTATATAAATTATATGCTATGTCGACCCAAATAGGGTTACAAAGATTGTCGGCAATAAACAGGTCGGCCTACAAAGTTTTAGAATAAAACAATATTTTGCATTTAATGCTTGAAGGCTTTTTAGGTCATCCTGGGTTCTCCAATGTAGCTTGCTCAATGCATGAAGTGATCTGGTGGACATTTTTCTGAAAATTGAAGTGTCTCATTTTTCTCCAGAATCACCATCGAAAGAGCTCGGCGTCTTGATTCCAACGCAACTCAAACGGAGTGAAAAGGAGTCCGTTTGCACGAGTTATAGCCAGTCAAACCTTTGGTCAAACTGGAATTAGGGGCGTCCAGAAGGTGAAAAAAATGGCATCGTCAAAAATATTTGAAGTTGGCGTCATCGCAAAGAGCTCATCGCAAGCTTTCCAACACAACTCGTTTCATCGAAATCCGACATCGTATGCTCAACTTATCAGCGGTCAAAGTTTGCAGTTGACTTTTTGAGGTGGACCGTACGGATGCTGACGTCAGCATTCCGTACTGTACAGATTGTGAAGCGGCTGAATCAAAATGTGACACGTGGCATCCTTGTCAGCATTGTATGGAACCAATTAGATCGTGACACGTGGCATCCGTACGTACAATCAGTTGCACTGTCAGCATTCCGTACGTGAGTCAGCGCACAGTCAGCGTTTCACATGGCAGACACGTCATCGATTTCATCGGCAGCATCAGCGAATCAAACCAAGCCACATGGAATCTTAGTAGCATGACACGTGTCCATGTCTTCTTTCCTCCATCGCTGGGTCAGTTGTGTTTGTTAGCAAAACATTTTGGTGGCCCGCGTGGGATTTGAAATGGCGACCTCCCATATGCGAGAAATCCGCACCACCATTAGACCAAAAGTCATGCGCTTTACTATATATAGTGGTCAGTTTCTTTTGTTAAAGGAAACAGGTTGAGTTGTTAACAAAATGCCAGCCGGCGGGAGTTGAACCCGCATCGGCTGGGATGTTAAAAGGTCTTACCACCAACGCGCCAACAAACATTGTTTAAAATATGGATGGCACCGGTCGGTTTTGTTGAATTGCCAAAACCGAATACCTTAATTTTTAAAACAAACTCCTCTATACTTTAAAAATAAAACAACTATAATCCTTTTAAAGGATTAAATCAAAACCACCTTAAACTGTGAAAGCCCGAGAAAGGCTTAAAACAAGATTTTATTAAATTTTGAGGAGTGGTTTTGTTATTAAGGGAGGATTTTTAAAATATTTTTACTATGTAAAGGAGATTTTTATGTATTTTGGAGAGATAAGGCATATTTTGTAAATCAATTGGTTAAAGACCAATTTGAGAAAATTTTATGTATAAAAAGGGGGTGTGAGGTGAGAGTGAAGGGCATTAAGTTTTTTTCAGGTAATGAAGTCTTGATGCTGAGGTGACGAAAGATAGGTCTTGTTGAAGAGTTTTTCAAGTCATTCTTGTATGCCAGAGCGCTGTTATGCTGCCGAAGTGCTTGGAGAATGGTTATGGTGCTATTGTAATTGATTTTTGGAGTTAATCGGATCGGTCTCTCTATTGGAGTGGACCCGGAGACGTAATCACGTTTTGTGACGAACTTCGTTATGAACTGTTTGCACTTCTCTTCTTCTCTCTCTTTCTTTCTCTCATTTCCTTCCTTTCTGTTATAATCACCTTGTTATTTCTTTCATTTGTTATTTCCATAAGTTAATTTTGATTTAATTAACTTGGAATAAACATTGTAAAAATTAAGCATTTAAATACTGCAATTTAGTCTAGATCCTGTCTGGATCATATAGAGGATGGAAGGAGAGATAATGGGAAGCACAAATTTTGATGCAATCATTCATTAACTGGCCCCTTGTCTTTATCCTGCACCTTAAGAAAAATCCTCTCCAAGTCAGCCAGTGGTAGAGTGATCAACACTTTAAATCTCCTCTCAATTGATTTAATCTCCTCCCCTGATTCCTTGATGACCTTATCCCACTCTACCTTGAGATCCTGAAACTTCTCCATAACAGCAATATAGGTAGATGCATCATCCAAATGGTGGGCGGTGATTGGACCATCATCAACTGGAGCATAAAATTCATTCCACCATTTTCTTAATTGTTCAAGATTCAAATGTTTTTGTGCAAATTTCTTCCTTCCAGTCATGACCTCAAAGAATGATATGCCTTTATTGTAAATTCCATTCAATGTATTTCTCACCTGTTGACCCTGTTTATGGATTTTCTTTAGAACTCTTTGTCTGATCTGTAGGGCTTCATACCACTCCTAAGGTTCTGAAATCTTTGAGGAAGGCAAGATTCTAGCACTTATTAAATTTTCTTTAGTATAATCCATGATTGTCTTCATTTTCTACAGGAGAAGATCCACATCCTCTTTATCTTGTGCCAATAAAGTCTGCAACCACTCAAATGATTTGTGTATCTCCACAAGTTGACAGAATTTCCTTAATCAGGTTGTCTCCCCTAAGCTCTACTCCTTGTAACCATTCATGTGTATCCTGTGTAGAAGTTTTCATCTTTTCAAGCTCACTAATTGTTTCCATAGGTAATAAATTGCCTGTTGATGAAGAAGAACCAACCTGGTTGATAGACTGCAATGGCTTCATGAGATTTTGCAGATGTTTCTTTAACTCTGCATTTTTTTCTTCAATCTCTCCTTAGCCTATACTTCTTTATCCAATCTTTGCAAAATTATAGCAGCAGACCCTTTGAACTCATCTACTTCTTGTCTTCTAGAGGTAGGCCCCAAATTTATTGTTTGAATGCTATAATCTTGAGGAGTTACCTCATCCTTACTCATATATGCTACAGGAGTGGCAATATGAATCACCCTATTATTTGATTCATCCATATCAACTCTAGAAACAGTCTTGGCCTTCTTTATTTTACCTTTTCCAATATTAGCCAGTAAATCGTCCCAACTTAGAGGAGTATCATCTACAACTACTTGTCTGCCTTTTAATTCCTCATCGAGCCAACTAGGAGTAGAAATACCTGACTGTTGCTCACCTTGTTTATCCTTTTCTAGTTGATCAATGGAGGAGTCAATATTTGAATCATGCACTGTAGGAACTTCTTCACCTTTATTTTCTTTCTCTTTATCATTCTCCTTATCCTCCCCTGGATTCACATTATTTACCTTGTCATGTATCTCTATGACCTCATGAGATGGAGAGGGAGCTCTTTCATGCAACTCTTCTTTCTCTGGGGATTTCTCTCATGTTTCCTTCACTGGTGAATCTTCATATGAAACCAAAGAAGATTGAAAAATCTTATCAATCTCTGCCTCCGCAATGTGAAGATCCCCATCCCTAAATTCTTCTATGTCTTCACCTTGATGGATATCTTCAACAGCTGTATCTATTGGCTCCTTTTCTTCACTATGCACTTCCTGAATAAGAGGAGAGGAAAAAGTATCCTTTTGTTGTTATGTAACAGAGGGAATCATGGGAGCGCCTTCTTTTACCAAACCTACCTTAGCGGATTGAGTTCTTGATCTTTGGGTATAAACTTGTGTTTTATCTCTAGAACTCTCAACATTTATCAACTCTGGTCCTGTCTCATCCTCTCCCCTTGGAGGATCATTTTGCTTCCTTGATGTTCTCGTTACTCTTCTCCTCTTAGGCACAGGGGAATCACCCTTCTTTCCTTCTTCTTCATGTTCCTCTTCTTGAGTAGATTTCTTCTCCTTAGAAGCAGTGTTTCTCTTCTTTGCCATGGTATTTCTTTTCTTTTTTTCTCTGGTCTCAGTTTGAACACCTTTGATCTTAATTTTAAAAGGGGAGCCCACCTTTTCCTTTCCTTTTGGGTCCTGCTCCTCCTCAGAAGTAGACTGAGACTCCAAGCTTCCCATCAGGTCATAAGTATACTATTTCCCTTTAGTATCTAACTCCCAAATCTTGTGCTTGATCCACAACTTGGTGTATTTGATCATAGGGGCATTGATTTGATCCAATTCTATTTTTTCTTCCTCCATCCAATCAATTTCACCTATTGGCTTATCCTTAACTGATTCATAGTCATGATTTTGTATAACTTCCCCATCATCATCAATTTGATCTGGGATGGCCTTTATGCTATATAATCTAATTAAATTGGCAGGAAATCCAGAAAACTTCTTCTTTACAACATCGAATTCATCTTTGCAGTTGGCCCAATAATCTTCAAGATCATCCTTATGTCTAAATTCTCTGCTGGCTTTCTTTTGTGCCCCACCTATTCTATCAAATCTAGGCCTCTTAGTATGCAAGGATAATCCGAAGGTGCCCATCTCTTCTTCAGAAAAATGTGTTGTGGCTAAGGAAGGGCAAGCCTCATTACCTCCAATCCTTAATGGGAACTCATTGCCAAAACCAGTTTTGTGCATATCCTTCTTCACAATTGCATCAAAGGAAGAAATTTTCCTTGTAACCTCCAAAAGAATGATGTGATCAGTAGGATACCTGGGCAATCTGTATGGAGCTCTCTGACAACCATCAATTTTGATGTAGGAAAATGTGGGAAACTGTATAAACCATGCCCCATACTTCTAAATCAACTCCTTGGCAGCATCAAAAATCCTAACATGCTCTACACTTTGGAGCAATCTTGTGATGTACATGGTGAATGCATCATTCACCCTTCTATAGATATAATTGACCAAGTGCAACTGGGGATAGACTTCATAGATCACATCCTGGCCAAAGACCCCTCAAGTGCTCAATCCCTTATATGGATGGAACCTTTCCAAGGCATAGACTAAATAAGATGTCATGGTAAAAGTCTTGGTCTGCAGAATGTTACACAATTGCTCATGAATCATCCTACTGATTATCCCTACCCAATGGTAGTCTATACCTTGTTCCATTCTCACTATCAAATAAAACATCCAATTCTCAAACATTCTTGCGCTCTTAAGACCCATCACTCTATTGAGAAGGGTGATTGCATCATAGTAATTTGATTTGAACTTAGCTCTGAACAACTATTTTGGAAATCTAGAAATGTATGCCTTAGGTTTCTCTAGCCAAGTATTGATAATCTCTAGAGCCTTGTTTGTATCCTATTCATAATATTTCTTGGCTATATCAATATCAAATTGTACCACAAGGGACCAGTCTGGCATATCAAATGTTTGGGAAACTGAGATAGGGGAGAAGTTTGAAAGTACTCTACCCTATGGACTTATCACTCTTTGTGTGCCTTGATCATAATGTCTAGCACATTCCAACACAAGCTCATAACACTGCATTGTGGGAGGAAAACCGACCACATGATCCAACCCAGAATCTCTCACTCTCCTAACCAACATAGAAGGGTCACTCACTGAAATCCTTGCCTTGAATTCTTCAT
>VDFB02322697.1:0-40924 GCA_007258455.2 Sequoia sempervirens | reverse complement strand
TTGCATTCGGTACACCATAGTTCGCTTGCCTACTTGGATCCTTCTTTGTCGGCCTTCAGTTCTTTCATCATTCTCAACATGTCACGACGGAGAGCTTGTACAGTTTTTGATTCATCTTCGCTCTCCCCCGTACTTTCTTCTTCCCTCTGGAGGATGTCTTGCTCTCGCTTTCGATGTCCATCACACCGTTATATGCTTCAGTGTACGAGGATGGAGGTACCACCTTCATTTTCCTTCAGAGCGAGGGGAGCAGTCCCTCAATAAACCACCTCTTTTTCAGGCCATCCACTGGTTGTGACTTAAGTTTCCCCAGCAAATCTTTCAATTTCTGGTTGTAGGTCTGCATACTCTCATGCTTCCCTTGCTTGGTATTATAGATTTCTGCTACAATTTCGCTATCATCCCTCAAGAGTCGAAACTTGTCTTGGAATGCTTGCTTGAATAATCTCCATGTAGCTTTGTTTACTTGGTCCAATTCAGAGTACTGGTCGATGGCACTATCTCTGAGTGTCGCTGGAAATGCCATAGTTGTCGGGAAACTCCATTTTGGGAACAAAGACAACGTACCAGTCCCCGTACCCAAAATTTTCGGTGAACCATTTACATATAAAATAGCTGTCTCCTTATTCATTTAACTCACATACCCTAATTTGATTGGCGTCCCCGTACCAGTACCAGTACCCTGTGTCTCTCGACAACTATGGGAAATGCTTTCAACCACTAATCCGGATCATCCTGTCCATTTGCTATCCAGATTGTTTCACATGTTTTGCAATGTCGTACTGGATCTTCTAACCCATTCCCTGTAAACTTCGGCAGCTTCTGTCGCTCGAGAGTCACCATCCTTCCCCGCTGTCCTCCTTGTGTATTGGACCCGACCAGACCGGTTTCCCCGCTTTGTTCAGGTGCCTCACTTGCACTCTCAGCCATGTACGAGTCACTCCCACTTCTTTTGTCAACGTCCTCGACACCTTGAGTCTCCTGGGGTTCCCTTCGGTACTCCCTCCGCCTTGGGGTACTGGGCTCAAATCTTCCACTCGTCAGTTGTTCATCGCCATCCGATATGGACAACTCCCGAAGGTGTCTAATGCTACTATCAAGTTCTTCACTTAATTCATCTTCATTTTTGCAGATATTATACCTTCCTACATACGGAGTGCCGAAAGGGTCCTTCGTCCCTCCCTTCAACCAAACTTTGATGCGCTCTACCAATGGATGTGTCTATTTTCTTCAAATTCTCATGTGTTCTTTTAATACTCTAGTTTATTTCAATTAGATCTTCATCAAATTCTTTACCAACTTGCCTTAGCCTTTGTCGCTGGTTTTCTTGCTCTTTCAGCCTGAGTGATCGCTGAACCTTCTCCTCTTGAGTCTCGTGCCCGCTTGGTACTCGATTCTTGTCTTTGTTCGACCGTACGAGCATTAAAAGGTGTTCATGCAATCATTGTTGGTTACCGGGAGTATGTCTCCGGCTAGTGTCTCGTTCCTCCTCTTCTCGTTGGATTCTTTCTTCCTATCGGTGCAATATTTGTTGCCTTCGGCATTCCCGATCCTCTTCCTCTCGAAGGTCTTGTAGGATGATGAAATGACGGACCAGCAATCTGGACATACGATTAAGGAGGTGATCCACCTCGTCGTTCACTTCCAGTCTATCCCAGATAACTTCCACAGGCATCTCCCATCTGCGGGATTCCCTTCGTATGTGATCTCTTAGGGATATCTTCCACATATTTATCAAATCTTCAATCAACTGGTCTTCCCTTTCTTCATTAGCGTCCACAGGCCCTTCTGCCGGTCGACCCATTACGTTGCCATGACGAATGATTCTCTAGTCCGCTTAGGCAACGGCGCCAAATGTTTACTTCACTGGGTGTAATTCAACGTACTACGTACTACGGAAGTAAACTAGACTATATGTAGAACAAGGAATAGAACAACAAATTGAGAAACATAATATGCTTGAAATATGAGATGCTTCTATTCATTTCCAGTAAATATCACCATGTACAACAATAGATATATCAACAGTACCATCAGCCATGATCATCATAACATGTTCCTGACTACAGAAACTGAGTACATATAACGCTCGGCGGTGGTTGAGCAACCAACCGTCGTGATGTTTCATAACAGCCCGTTACCACTAATCGGGACTTAGGTACCCAAATACATAACATTTATTACATTAATTATTCCCGCTACAACTATAGTTTTATTAACATAACCAAACTACGCTACGGCCGACTACAACAAAAGTAAAGACAACTGCTGCTTACAGGGACTAAAAATTATACCAAGTAATCTTAGAAAAGTACCATGGCAAAAAAGAACCATAAGAGCTGAAAACACAATTAAACACTAATAATATATTTTTTATGATCAAGTTTTCAAATATTATATAGTATTTATCTTTTGGACAGCAAATTTTGGGGAAAAGTTTACCGTCCCCATGTCTCAATGTCCTCCCATTTTGAGACTCCACGGAACACTGAAAATATCTTATATATAAGCGCAGTGATTACTACAATTTATTGGTTTCAAGAGAGAACTTTGAAACCAAAACTCTATACTCTGCTTAGGATTTATGCAAAAGCAATGCCATATCACAATAGAACAGAAAGACAGCATCTTCTTCAGTCAACAATTCCTCAGATCTGAGCTAGACAGAGTTGATGAGATTCTCCAGCTTCTTTTGTTAAGGTGTTTACTTTCAGTGCTAGTTCCTAGAATTTTCTTGACAATACCGTATTTTTGCTTCAATTTTCTTATCTTCAAAGTGGTGATAATCCCAACTTTATGATCTACTGAGGTGTGCAGGTTGTATATATTATATGTGTTTGTTCAAGTTTTGTTTTTCCTTAAATGTAAACATTAATGTTCTTACAATCTATAATAGATAATGAATTATCTACTTTGGTATTTTTCGGCTGTACCAAGAAATTTCTTTGTTCTTTGGTTAGATGATGCCTCAGGATTGTGTGACTGTTGGGCTAGTGGTGCAAGGGCAGCACATTTGCTTAGTCTGCATTCAACGGCTGCAGAATTATTTAAGAATGCAGCACCTCAATGCAACATTTCAAAGAGAATATTAAAGAAGAAGCATAAGAATTCTGTTGGTTTATTTCTAGAAAAGTTGGTAAAAAAGCATCAGCAAGTTACCATACAGAAAACCAGAACTGTGATTTCATCCAATTCAGACTTCACAATTCTTGGAGCTTCAGGAGAAATTTTGAAACCAGAAGACCAAAGGCTTATTTCTTTTGTCCTTCAAAAGGCATGCAATTCCGCTCCCTTGGTAAGGAAGGATCCACACTTACTGTTGTTGGTTTCTTGTGTTTATCTTCCAGGAGGTTCCTTTTGTAGGAAACTATCATCATTTGTTTTGTTCTTTTTCAGGGGATTATTGGCAGCATTCTTGACTCAGTAAGTCAACAAACTCAAGAATTGAAAAAGTGTGATGAAATTGAAATAGAAACCAATCAAGAAAATTTTAGTACTCTAACACAATACCAAATAAAGATATTAGCTAGAGATGTTTTCCCAATCAACTACTTGCAAGAGGCAGGCAATTGTTTTGAAGAACTTAAGTCCAAGATTTAGGTAATGTGTTGTTTTGTAAATACTTGCTTCTGAGGTTTAAGGCTTTTATTTTTTCTTATATGACATGGAGGGAACAGGCATAATGTTATAACAAAGCAATAGGGCTCTAGAAAAATACCTTCTATTCCAATTGCATTGGAGGACTCAAAACCATCTTTACTGGAATATGCCATGCATGGGATAGAGCTGCAGGCATTGTAACTCACTGTATATTGATCTGATTTGAGCAGCCAGTCATACAACTCACTGTCCTTGGTGTTTGGCTGTGTCAACACCAATTATATTTTATAGTTGGGCTTTGGCAACTTGAGGTGATGGTCCACTATTCTGTTTGGATGATTTATTGTATATCCTTTGGTGAGGATTATGGTAGTTGCAGTGATTTTATAATATGAGAAATAGTGTATGATCATGAGGAACAGCAGCAGAGCCTGCCCTTCATTGATATAATCTCTGGAGAGGCGTAGGTGGAGATAACCTACAGGTATATGCTATGGCTGTTAGTGTATGATCATGAGGAACAGCAGCAGAGCCTGCCCTGCATTGATACAATCTTTGGAGAGGTGCAGGTGGAGATAACCTACAGGTATATGCTATGGCTGTTAAAAATTTGCTGGAACATTATTTCCAACCACTCTGATGTCTCTTTTTATATGTTTAATTTATAGGCTTATGCATCAAGTTATGTAAATACCTATACCATGTGAATATTACTCCAGTAAATGCATTAGTCAATGTTGTATATTAAATCTTAAGAAATTATATTCTTATGCATCGAGTTATGTAAAAATTTGCTGGAACATTATTTCCAACCACTCTGACGTCTCTTTTCATATGTTTAATTTATAGGCCTATGCATCAAGTTATGTAAATACCTATACCATGTGAATACTACTCCAGTAAATGCGTTAGTCAATGTTGTATATTACATCTTAAGAAATTATATTTTAAGTGAGGCAAAATATTTGATTTGATATCACTCACGACTCACGAGAATTCATTCTCATTACATGGACACGTATTGATATTTAATATTGTTTTGTTGTCACTGCATTGAAAAGCTAAGGATATTTCTTAACTTACCCTGGATAACAATTTGATGGACTAATGTTGATTACAATGAATTGTTGTGTAGCAATTACCAATGACAAGAACGAGTCACAAATATACATATTACTTCTTTGATAGGAAAAAGCGAATAATTATATTACACTAGTACAAAATTGGAATGCTTACAAGTAGACCATTTCTTTCATCCCCTGACTACATTTTTATTTCACTTCACTCTTTCTGCAATACGTTGACTGCACTAATTTTTATTTTATTACTGGTAGCTTTAGTTTGGTAGTTGTTGCAAATTTGTAAATACTAACATATTCTTGAAGGACAAGATATCTGACAATATTGATATTTTGAGAAGGATTGCATAACTCAGGGCATAATAATTCATGTTTTGTGGGAACACGTCAACCATCCTCAGCCGTCTGTTCCTATCTCCCTGCCCCGTTCACATGCTATTTTGGGTTACTTCTAGGCATCCATTTTTTGTGTTTCTGCATTTGTTTTTGTCCTTCCCAAAGGGGAACTTGGTAGTAATAATATATAGTAGATAAAATCTTTTTGAACTGAAAGGCTGAAACAAATGTATATTAGATCTCCTCCTCAATTGGAGATGTGAATTTGAAAGCTTCCAAGATTTGAGAAACAAATAGTCATTGCATGGTGTCATGATTTTGACTCGAACATATGTATGGGTTTTGAGTTTTGAAGTTTTATTTATATATCCATTTAATATACAATTGGAGCAAATATCCATGGAGGTGCCAAAGGAACACATCCCAAACTAGACCAATTATAAATATTTTATATGGACATTGTGTGTATCATACTAATTTGTAATTGTATACAAGAAGTAAATTAGACATTATTTTGCATAATGAGAATACTCACATTTATGAGATTTGTAGTTAAAAACTAAGTTATTGTTATAACCCAACTAATTTTGGATAATGTTGGTATGAAAGATATTTATGTTCCTTATACCATGGATTGTAGGGTTTAGGTTGTAGTTGATGTGATTGACTAGGTTAATTAAGGCAAGATGTGAAGACAACTTAGAATAAAAATATCTAAAAGCAAGATGTTTGAAGTTTGAGGTGAATGTTGCAAGCATCTCACAATCCATGGTGAAGCTTGGCAAGATGTGGAAGGTAAAAGAGGCAATTGTTGGTGATGGAAACCCAAAGGGCAAGAGTGATGGAACTAGAACTCATGGAGTCTAAGAAAGAAAGCAACGACAAAACAATAAGCCAGCCCTTTGACTCAATCATCTTTCTTGAAGCAATGTAGATTCCCTACTTTATGAGTGAGAAATTGATGCAAGAAACTTGTTAACTAGTCACTTGGAGATATAGTTGTTTATTCATTCTCATTCTTTAGTCTTGAAGAAGTTACCTTCCATTGTTAAGTGGGCCACTTTTGAGAAATTAATAAACACTTGGTTCTATGCAATTTGATATGAAGGTAAGCTTTGCATCAAATGCAAGTTTTATTGACAAAGGTAGGGATAATATTTGTAATAATCTATTTTTGAATTTAGGAGGAAAGTGATCTAGATGGAGGTGGATACCTGAGGGATGCCATTGTCAAGTGTCTTGGAGGTTTTCAACAACATAGAACAGATCCTCATGGCTAAGGCTAAGGGTATTAAAGCATGATGGTGAAGGTAAGAGAACATCACTACTATATTGCAAAAATAACATTGTAAGCATTGTGATGTAGACACATTTTTATGCACAATATTGGAAATTATATATGGAATAGCATCTCAAGAATCACAAGAAAGGCCAAGTGAAGGGCATATGATGGGTTGGAAAAATTAGAAAAAATTATATTGCAATTTTTTCAACAAAATACACAAAAATTGACAAGATTCAATTCATTGAACTACAAGAGTCAATTGTTCCAACATGGTTTATACCTTGATGTACAACATTTATTATGAATACACATGTAAGGGATCAAATCACTAATGAGAAAGTAGATGAGAAATTATTTCAAATTTTATTTTAATGTATATTTTAAAAGAATGGATTGATATAGTGATTCTAGATTCAACCCAAAAGTAACTTTTATATATATATTCTCAATGGTATGTGCACTTGATTTCCAATAATCAAAATTAGTGCTCAACATTTGCCTTTACTTTCTTACTATATTGATAATTAAAGAGTTAAAGCTTCTACCATCATGTTTAAAGAGGGACATTTTCAAAGAAATGGTATAGAGAGTTCAATATGGTTTGGTGATTGTGTGACTATAGATGTCTTTGTATCTTAAGCCCCAATAAATAAAGTTTGTCCCATTGCAAGTGGAACTTATTCCCTCTGTTTAGGTGTATAGTTCTAAATATTATTTATCATATTTATGCAATAGATTCAAGTGATCCAATATAATTTTCTATAATAGTGTCTCAAGTTCTTAATGATACATAGAATCAAATATAATTTCATATAATCTTGTATTCTTTGCAAAAGGTAGTTTGGCCCTACACATGTATACCTAAATTCTAGCCTTTCTCAATATTATTAAGACATCAAGCTTCTTTTTTATATATGCCATAATAAAATATGAATAAGCAAATTTCATCTACATGACAACTACATATGCATACAACAATCAATTACTTTAGAAGAAAGTTTGTGAGTTAAGTCAACTTCAAGA
The DNA here is from genome assembly GCA_007258455.2 of Sequoia sempervirens. Classification (NCBI taxonomy): domain Eukaryota; kingdom Viridiplantae; phylum Streptophyta; class Pinopsida; order Cupressales; family Cupressaceae; genus Sequoia; species Sequoia sempervirens. Next base: position 33,601 of record VDFB02322697.1, on the reverse strand, counting down.
AATATTGTAGAAACCAACATTTAACCAAAACAATTGACAAAGGTTTAAAATTCTACTAGTCATAAGAGCAAATTACATTTAACAAACCATGTCTATTAGAGAAATCAATTGTTATGTAATTAATCATTGCCATGAGGAGCAAAAAAAACCAAGATTGTTGAGAACATCAACAATAGTTATTAAACTATAGACTCCATCATTAGTGGCAAAGGGAAAACTCATTCTTTAGGCCTAAATTGACATCTTGTATGTGACTTGGACATTGAAAATGTTGTCATTTAGGTACTCTTAGAAACTATCACTTGAAGCAAAAATTTGAAGTTGAGTGTCATTATCAATTGAATAAGTTAATGAATTCTTAATCAATATATTTTGATGATGTTGAACCATGCAAAAGTGGGCTACAAACATGGTGAGATATGAAAAGCTTTTTGTATACCAAACCATATAATATGTAGCCCTCACATAATGATGCTTAGAAGCTAAAATACAAGTGTAGGGAGGGAAACAACATAAATACAAAAAGGAAGATAAGCGTGGGGAACATGAAAGGTAAGAGCAAAGGAGAAGAAAAAGTAGTACTGAGATCCTCATCCTCATGTAATGACATATAGAAGCTAAAATAAAAGGTAAGAATGGAAACAACAAAAAGAGGGAAGATAAGAGTGAAGAACATTAAAGGGAGCACAAATGAGAAAAAAAAGGTGGTACAACCCTTGAGATGCCCTAGTATAAATCAAATAGTTATTATATTCATTTGATTAAAAATAGTTGATAATATTATAAATTTGTACCCTATTGAAGTTCTTGCATGTCTGAAAGATCAAGTCACCATGTCAACATAAAATTCTTTTAAGTCAAGCTTAGGTGTTGTGGACATGAGAGCACAAGTTGGAGCTATGAACAAAAACAAAGTGATTCATATGCATGGTTGGGTTGATTCAAAAGGAGAATAGACTATACCATAAAAATCTCTACAAGTAGGCTAAATATTTAGAAATTTAGGAAGCACATGTTGGTGAGTTCAATACAAATTTGGAGTGGCTCATAGAATATACATTTATTTTGCAAATAATATAGATTACATGTTTTCATAATTATTCAATATTATTTGTTCTTTACTTGTATTGTTCAACTCTAAACAACAAATAGCCAATTGTTTAGTTGACCCACTTGCAATTTATGTCACTCTAATACATTACCAACTTGTCCATTCCCAATTCTAACTCAAGAATTGTGTTGAAACTTCAAAGCCAACCACTTTAAATTGTGTGAATTTTCCTTAGTTACGTCAGCTAATTTTGTTTACATATACATTTTCTACTTAAAAGGTAGTCCATTTTGTTGTGATTTAATAAATCTAGATTGTAGATGTGAAAAAACACTTTGATTTTTATTAATTTTTAATTTGATACTAGCAATTTTGAAGTGAAATACCATTGTTGTACAACCTAAATATTTGAGTGTTTTCTTTTGTAAATAATATGATACCTAAATAGTTAGAAATTAAAGATTCTCTTCATCGTTTTTCAGATTAATCACTTCTATCTTTTAAATGAAAAGGTTCCAATGAAACCCTAATTTTTAAAGGTTCCAATGAAACCCTAATTTTTTTAGAAAAAAATACTCTTATTCAAACCAATTTCTTTATTCTTTTTATTAAAACTTGGTTTCAAACTCACCGGTTTGCTCACATATTTTTTTGTTTATTTAACACTCGGCTTCAAAGTTCTGTTTACTCAAATAAAAGCTGTTATACATAAAAAAGAAAAAAGTTCAGTCAAATCCAGAAGCATTCAAAAATACAAAATTACGAACTGTGTAAAGCTGATGTCTTTTGGGTGTTACCTTTGTTTTTTCTTTTATTAAAATTGTATTCAACGTATTCCGTTTGCTCAGATTAAAACCATGTTATACATGCATTTCCTTTTGTGCTGTGTATCTAATTACTTTCCTTGCGGTAACATTAATGCAGAGATACTTAAAATGATGCGTGAAAACAAACTTAACTTTCCTTGTATGTCATTGTCGTGACAAATGCAACCCTTAATTGTCACGTCAAACTTGTACTGGAAAACAAAACAATTACTAATTTAAAGGCCTGATTTTTTTAGTTAGCGGCATTTTTTATAAGAGTGACAGTTCATGTTCTTAAAACAATGTAAGGTTATGGGTGCATCTTTATTTCAATCAAGCCGGTCTGCTAATTTTTATTTAGAGACTTTTATAGATAAGCTCCCGATGCTCTAGTAACAATAGAATTCGCCTCCACAAACAGCTAAAAACAAAACCTACATGCTAATGTTTCCAGCAAACCAAGAAACAATCAGTGTAAATAGGGTTTGTTTAAGCAATTTTCAGAACTGTTACTTATTCTAGTTTCCTAGCAGTATGAGTTGTTTCACCATTTTCAGAAGCTTTTTCTCCTCGGTCCAAGCAGAGAACCTCAATGCCGCATATTGTGCACCAGGGCTTTATTAAAAAAATAGCTCAAGAATAATGTGGAATCCTCTGGTCATAGCCAAATACAGATTTCAAGGAAATTCAAATATCAGGGCAATGCTTGTGTCCATTACTTTAATCAACTCAACTGTCTGGGCTAATTGAACTCCCTGAATTTGTTCAGAAAAAATAAAATCAGTTGAACTATGCTACAAAGGGCCTAACACTTGACACTTCTGGTATTCACACCATGACTATGCAATTAAGAAACATAACAGAAGCTATATAAATGAAAGCCTCTAGGCAGAACATTCTACGTAATCCCATGTAAAACAAGAGCATGAAGTACAACTTATACCATAAAGTGTAGATTTGACAACGCACAGTCCAAGCTTACAGAAGGCAACTTACATAAATCATCTGAAAATCCATCTCAATTTCCACTACCTCAAAACTGAAGAGCAATCCATATCATGAAAATGTTCATTTAAAAAATTCAGTAGCTACAAAGAAGTTTATTCAGCAGGAGGTCAAATCTATATTCTTTTAAGATCTACAAAAGTTGGTCTCCAATAATTTTTGGGGAAAAACGCCTGGAACTCCTTAAAAAAGGATTCACAGAGACTAAATGACAAAGGTCCACAGCTTGTCTGGAAACCCCCAACCTTCTGTAATAATCTTCAATTTTCTACCTAAAACAAAGTGTTTGGTAAATAGAGTGACCTTTTTTGTTCACAAATGTGAATCTGTAAAATAAGAACATCAGTTCCCTGAAAGAGACTATACAATGCCCATCTTCAGTGCATTGTACTCCCTATCATTTTTTGTAAAATAGCCACCAAATCCAGGCCCAATGTGATTACAAAATTAGGTTACAAAATAGGAATAAGATTTCCCCTCAGAGAAAAACAATGTTACAATTAGAGAAGGTACTTCACCTTCCAATGAAATAATAACAGCAACCGCTGATGCTCTTCTACAATTAGTTCCAAGAATAACTGTCGAAAGAAATATCAAGCTACTTTTTTAGCCCTACCATGAGAAGTGGATGTTTCTTCCCTTCTTGAATTCGGACATTCTGGTTTTCTTGCCCAAACTGGTGCCCTGTCTGGCTCATACCTGTAATCATAAAAGAGCTCTTCGCCTCCTTGAATACGTTCCTTCGCAAATATACCTACTCTATGATCACCAGCAACCATAATCACCTGCCAAAGGATTTTTTAGGGGTCAAACCAGAGGCCAAAAATTCAGTTAACAAGCCACTTTCAAATTAATTAGCATGGTCTAATTCCCAAACAAGATACAATTCAGTGTACCTTTGCATAACAATTTGGGGTGGGAGAATGATTTGCAAACTTCAACTTATCTCCCTTGCGATATGCATCAAGAACATACTGAAATTTCCCAAATAGTTTATACAAATCATTTATTAAAATTTTGAATTGAGAAAGCAAATGCATAAAAGTGGAAATTGAAAGCAACATTATCTCATAAATATAAATGTAGAGATGAACATATATTACTAGCGTACAGTTAGCTATCCATTTTCAAGATGACACACTCAAAAATTCTACTACTTGCCTGATCATTTAGGTTGAAAAGAAAGGAGGAATTTTCTCTATCATATATCTTTCCTCGCTTGTCTGCTTCTCGATGTGAAATGAGCTCACCAGTATACTCCCCAAGGTAGTCATGCTTGTTGACAGAATTCTGAAACATATGGCGATGGGATAAAAGAGCTTAAAATATAATTAGCACATATTTGACTGCCTAAGAGCACAATAAATATAAAATCAAAGGCACCTTCAAAAAAGCTCCCCATCCAGAAACATCAGACCTTCCAAGCAGCACCTGTAGATCAAATTTTGTTCAAGATTGGCAGCTATAAAATTAAAATCAACAGTGCACACAGACTGCTGCTAAATTTTTTAACCTCACATTAACTGAAAACAACCTGACAAGTAAAGATATTTTAAATACTAGTGTAGAATTCAAAAGTCTCACCATCATATATAACTGAAAGTTTAAAGAAAAGCAGAAAGTAGCCTTTATGACATAGCAAATAGAAACTTTCTAATCAAGAAAAAAACATTATGATCTAAAATATACGAGGGACCTCTGAGTTTACATCCACAAGCCTAGGCATCCACATCTGTAACAACCAAAGAGGATATACAAATCACAACAGGCATAGGTATCAATATCACAGAAACTGCGCAAGTTTTTGGTTGAGGCTTCAAGTTTCATGTAATACTTGCATTTTCATTAAATAAAGATCTCAATCAACGTTGTTTCCTACCAGTTTCAAGAAAACTGTTTACTCTGTTGAGAACAAACTATAAATATAAAATATGAATGACTAACATTCTTAAAATAAGCTCTTTGTCGATGCACCCTAAACAGTAGTGTGTTCTAGGGGAAATGGTTCATTATTAACTAAAATTGGAAACTCCCGAAGTACAATCACATCCAAATATTAACTCCAATGGACATAACTATTATTCCATTGAAACATAATAAAATTGTTTAGGAGCTAAGTTACCGATTTGTCCCTAGCAGAGCCTGGATACGATACAGATTCGTGATTCGGATTCAATACAATACAAATTCCTCCAGGGTTCGTTTTTCAGCCCGTGGATACGTCCAGGGTACGAAAAGTGCTCTGTGGATACGCTCAGGCCGAATCCGAAACGAACCCAGACCGAATCTGGCTGTGTGAACACCCAGGGCGCAGAAAAAGTGACTTTTTTTGGATTTTTTTATTACTTTTTTGACTTCTGAATAATAAAATATTGATTCCAACCCTAATCTTTGCCTCCAACTTTAATATTGACCAAGATCATCTAACCATGATGTCAGTGAGAAGATGAAGCAACTCTTGTTCTTTTTCTTTTTTAACTTTTTGCTTTTGAAAATTCACAGATAGATGCACCCCTGTGGTTTGAAAACAGCAAAGGATGGCAACATTGGCATGAAGTGAGTCTTGTATCTAGAAGCAAACTGTTGACACAGCATACATGGAACCATGCAGGTTTAATTCTGTAGTTTTAAACTATGAATGGCCTAGTAGTTGGCAAACTAATCAATTCATGCTGCTTCTTTCTATAATTTGTAATATTAAAAAAGTGTGACTGTATGACCACACAGAATCCACCAATTCCTGCTATACTTGTATACAATGCACATCAATTATCAATCTTCAAAGTGATAGCATCCCGTGCCAATATAAAATTATCAAGAAGTATTCACCTTGAAGTTGACAATGTTCTTCCTTCATAATTAACTAAAAAAAAACATATGCATGTTTTCTTTGTAAGTATTAAGCATTATACACTCAATAATTATTAATCAATGATCAATAATTATTAATGGCTGATTGTAAACACTTGACATTTTTATGTTTGAAGTTTGAACTTTAATTTATATTCTATATCATGACATTTGAGTATAAAGTGGTGGTGTATTTTTGCTATGTTATTAGACTATTAATATGGTGGTGTATTCTGAACTTAATTACTGTTGCAAATATGTATATATTTCTGATTTTATATGTTTTTGTATTAACGTACCCATCCCCAAAAAATTTTTTGACCGAATCTCGTACCGGATTCTCATACCCGTACCCCAATCCAAAAACAAATTGGTAAATTAGCTTAGGAGTAATAGGTTTTTGCAGCCCATATTTAATGAATTTGCGAAGCTTTTGGTGGAAACTGTGTAGCAAATTTTACATATACAGTTAAAATTTTAAATTTTGATGTAAAAATTTGCTTGGAATTCACAACAAAATATTTAGGAGTCGATAAATTTGATTCTTATTAGTGTTTAAGTCATAACTCAAGATTAAGACTAAATGCCTTGAACAAAAGCGCTGTACTTGATGAATCTACTATAAGGAACAATGAGAATGCCAAGCAAACGAAGATGGGTTGAGATATTTATATTTACTTTTTTTACCAGCAAAACATGTCTGAAAATCAGTCTAATAGGGAAAAGCCATGCCGATTTGTAACACAACAAAGACCCTCCTTTTCAAAGCTAAAGACAGATTCCATTAGATGCAAGTACCCAACCAAAAGGGGTCATTTGAAGACCTTCAGTACTGAAGTATTTGCTCTCTGAAGTGGTGAACTAGCAGGGTATTTATGGTAACTTGGGTAAGCCAAAATTTCCTCACAATCGCTCATTTTTCATACTCAAATACATCAAACGTTTACTGTGATATCTTCCTTTTCTGTCACATGCTTACATATTTTTCTCATCATTTGGTAATCCTTTTACCAAAATTCACTGAATTACTCACAGCACAGATTTATTTATTGGATATGTTTGGCATGCGTCCTTAGCTAGTAGTATGCTCTTATGATAAGCATAGAGACCATGAATATCCCTAATGATTATTGTGTGCTTGTGATGTCCCCATCACGCAGAAATATCAGAGATAAGTATATGTTCAATATTTTTATATATTTTATATCATGCTAATGCTATATACACTCAGAGTAATCATCTAACCCATAAATCATTAGCATGTGATATAAACCAATTTAATGTTGGGTCTGTAAAGTTTAATGTTAAGCACAACACTTAGGACTCCAAATATAAAAGATCGAGTGTTGTCATCTTGAAACTCAAGACTTAAGGATTCCCATATTTATTACACAATGTTGTTATCTTCATATCCTTGGCTTTCTCTTTTAAATATGGGGCCAGTACTTCACTACTTCAGACCCTTCCTAAACAATTCTATTTTGCTTAAGGTCATCCTTTTAAAATACTTTTACTAGATGCAATTCTAAGAATTGTTGAAGAATGTATAGAAATGGCTAGCTAATGCTCTTATAATTTGTAGTGCTAAACACATTTTATCCCAATGCGAACCAAAAATCATGCATGTCAGTTTCCAAAAGGCCAACATCCAACTCTCCTCTCAAATGACAATTCACTATCACTCCAAAATGAAGAGAGATGTATATCAAAACCATAACCGGGTAGCAGACTTAAAGAGATGGGCAAATAAACTACTCTAAAAGTATACGCATAAGCTGTCATGATTTCTACAGGCTCAACTTTTCAAGAAAAGTTGGAACTTGGAAAGTGCACCTTTGGAAGCATTTGTCATGCCCCCACCAAGTACCATGATTGCGGCCCCTTAAAATTATAACATAGGCGAATTAAATATAGGTGGCACCAAGATGCAGGATTTAATTAAAACTAAATTAAGAGTTTTGATGGCAGCAATTAAAGATGAAGGATTGTAACCCTTCCAAGGGCGGCGATGGTGAAAGGTGGTGACTCTTTCACCAATAAGGTATAAAAAGAGAGTCCATTTCCTTGAGAGGAAAGGAGGGCAACAATTAAGAATAAATATTATGTGACTCCTAATGTGAAAGGTTGTGACTCCTTCAAATATGAAAGGTTGTGACTCCCTCAATAAGATATAAAAGGGAGATCATTTGGTTGTGGAGAAATCATCAATTGGGAATGAATCAATCAATCAATTTGGAAATAAATAATTACTCTCACAAGGCAGCAGCGAAGGGTGGTGACTCATTTATAGTGAAGGGTGGTAACTCCTTCAAGAAATGGATATAAACAGCAAATCAGTTCATTGGCATTCAATCTGCAATCATCACTCATCTATCCATCAAAAAATAAAGCAATCAAAATATCAAAAAAGAAGCGAAGGGTGGTGACTCATTTATAGTGAAAGGTGGTGACTCCTTCAAGAAATGGATATAAACAGCAAATCAGTTCATTGGCATTCAATCAGCAATCATCACTCATCTATCCATCAAAAAATAAAGCAATCAAAATATCAAAAAAGATCAATCAAGCAAAGAGCAATAAGTCTATCAATACATCAAGCATCAAATCAATCAATCTTCAAATCATTCAAGTATCAATTCATTCAAACATTAACTTGACAATCCATAAATATCAATCAGCAAAAGCAATCAACAACAATCAGTTTTGAATTTGAGGAAGTGTGCAGCTTCAGAGTATTTTTACTTATTAAATTATTTGATTTTACAATGCTAGTGGGACGCCATGTTTTGGTTAAAACTAAAATATAAAAACAAATGCAGGGCGCTTGGGGAATTTGAAAGGCAGAGAGGCAAGCTTCACAAAAAAATAATTTGGTGAAACTTTAGTATTTTGAGTTCTATGAAGATTGAGGCAAAAAAGTTTGGTAAGAATGTTTGTGGCATCATTATGGGTGTGCTCACCAATTTTCGTGCAAAATGGGGCACTTTGCATTTTCCGCCTCACCCATGACACTCCCAGCAGTGTGAAAGTCAAATAATGAATTTAAATTGTGCAGCTTCAAAGTATTTTTACTTATTAAATTATTTGATTTTTACAATGCTAGTGGGACACCATGTTTTGGTAAAAATTAAATTATAAAAACAAATGCAGGGTGCTTGGGGAATTTGAAAGGCGGAGAGGCAAGCTTCACAAAAAAACAATTTGGTGAAACTTTACTATTTTGAGTTCTATTAAGATTGAGGCAAAAAAGTTTGGTAAAGAATGTTTGTGGCATCATTATGGGTGTGCTCACCAATTTTTGTGCAAAATGGAGCACTTTGCATTTTCTGTCTGTCGGCACCCACGACACTCCCAGCAGTGTCAAAGTCGAATAATGAATTTAAATTGTGCAGCTTCAGAGTATTTTTACTTATTAAATTAATTGATTTTTACAATGTTAATGGGACACCATGTTTTGGTAAAAATTAAAATATAAAAACAAATGCAGGACGCTTGGGGAATTTGAAATGTAGAGAGGCAAGCTTCACAAAAAAATAAAAGAATTTAAAATCAAAATAAAAGTGAATTAAAGAATGTGTGCAAAGTAAGTGAGGGGGTGTGGGCAGCTTGAAGGAGAGAAAAAAAATGCAAAGGTAAGGAGGCTCCATGGAGGTGAGAGGGGGCGGCTGGAAAGGAAATTAGAGGTTGCGGAACAAACGGTGGAGGGAGTTTAAAGAAATTAAATGGAATACAAAGCAGTTTTAAAAAGGAAAAACTAAGATATACCACGCAAGAGGGAAATGACAGGAACAGGGCTGCATAGAGGGGAGAAGTAGGGATTAATTCCAATATTGAAAACACCATACATAATTGTTAGTGCAGGAAGATCGAAACCAAGAAGGAGGTTGCACATATGATGTGGTGACTGGAATTTTAAAAGGCAATTAAATGTTTCTAAAAGGAGGGAACAAGTCGCGCTTGGAGGAGGAATTTGTTCAAACAAACTTAATGCAGATGAGCAATGAAGAATGAGTCACGCCAATTAAAGAGAATTCATGTGCAAAGGGAATTGAAGAGGACAGATTGTGGTTGGAGAGACTGAAACAAGATAAAAGAGAGCAATAATGAAGGCAAGAAAATTTTGCAGAGTTAAATTGTATGGGAAATTGGAAACAATGTTAAATTGTGGATTGTGAATGTTGGCCTGTGAAATCAATAAAGTCATTTGAATTGCTCCTCGATATTTAAAATTTGAATGTGGTTGCAAATTGCATTTGTTGGTATCAAAATAGTTAATGTGATTTTTAATGGAGAATTGATTGACAAATAAAATTGTCAATTCAATTTGTTGTTTGTCTGGATGCAAGCCAATGGATTGTTGGTTTCCGTTAATTGGTATTATTTTGGAAGTTGTTTTGTTTTCGCCTTCACCAAATGGTATCAGAGCCAGAGGTTTTGTAGGCAGAGCAACGAACATGAGGCAGCCTATGCCAGAACCTGCGGGTGGAGAGTGAAGTTACAAGATAGGCAGAGCACCGAATGTGAGAACAATAGTGAGGGCATAAAGCCAGAGAGGGCGGAAAGCGCATGAGTATTCGAGAAAGCAAACAATAACAGCAAGGTAAAGTATTCAATTGAGGAGATTGTCGGCCTAGGTACCCAACATTTTCCTTCTCTGGTGTTTCTGCAACAGTGTTTTTTTTTTTGTTTGTCGGCTCCTTCAAAGACAAGTTTCCATCATTCTCAACCACGGTTTTTTGTCTGAAACTAGGTCACTAACCTCGTTTAAGCATCAACATTTTATCAAAGAAGTTTTAATATGGGGTTTCAAGAACCCACTGCTACAAAAACGCACTTTCCTTTGGAAAACAAACACTCTGAAACCCTAGGTTTAGTGAAATTTGTCCCTAACAATTTTGAGATTATAAATAGTTCACAACTATAGATCTTTGGTCCCTTGTTAAGATGGTTATTTCAAGAAGCTTTAAACGCACCCTTGAATCACAACCTTTAGCTGACTAGGGGGTCTACAAATTCACACCCTAATGATCAGGTAGGGAATATTTTGGGGTCTTGGAAATCTTTGATTTTGGGGGATCATCGAGCTAAAATAGGTGAACGGTTGTTATTTGTGAATGCAAAACAATATAAAGGCACCCTAAGGCACAGGCAAATTTGAAAGGGGAAGCAACTGCAAAAAAAGAAACTCACTAGGATTTTACCAAAAGCAATTAACAACGGTGCAGCTATAACTATTAAAGGGCATCATATAATAGAAGGCCAACCAATTCAAGGGGCAAACAAGGGCAAGGAGGTAGAGGTTTCCTCACTCCACGAAGCTTTGGATTTAAAACAAAGTAAAACTAAATACATTTCAACAAACCAATGGGTAAATGAGGAGGGGTCCCAAGGTATTAAAGACCCATATAGCCCCACAACCACTCCATTGTTGTGGTTGTCAGAGCTTTATGTAAATGAGCTCATGACCATGAAAAAGAGGATTGAGCATATAGAAGCAAAGGGGTAGCACCAAGAAATCAAGTTAAAGGAAATTATAGAATCCAGTTGGAACCTCGAATGGGAAAACAAAATACTCAAAGAGAAAGATACAAGTCTGCAAAATAATATGGAAAGGGGCCAGCAAGAACTAAACACTGTAAAACAAGAGTTAGAACAAGTGAAAGTAGCGAGAAAAAAGGGTTCATTGGCAATGGAAGTAGTGACACAATTCAGCTGGAAGTCTTCCAATCAGCAATCACAAACATGGAGTTAAGAGAAAACAAATTAAAAGAACAAACAGAAGAAGCCAAGTCTTGGGCACATGTTGTAAATGGACCTTCAACTAAGCAAAAGGTAACCATCGAGAAACAAATCAAGATGCAAATAAAAGAAGGAAAAGGAAACAAAACAAGGTTGTGAATATAATCATCAAAGCTTTGAAGGACTTTGGGGAGAAAGAGAACTAATATTTTAGCAAGAGACTTTCTTAAGGAGAAGTTGAAATGGGCAGGTTTTATTCAGCAAGCAACTAGGATAGGAAGGAAAATAGAAGAAGGAAGAAATAGGCATATAAGAGTTTCCTTAAGAAACATGGAAGACAAATTTGCAATCCTAAAAAACAGAGGGCTGCTAAGAGGCACTCATATTTATTTAGAGGATGACCTGACATTTTCACAACAAGGAGAAAGAAGAAAGGAGTGGGAGAAAGTGAAATCAGCAAGGGAGGTAGGTAAATGGGCATGGTTGAAAAATAGGAAAGCTCAAATCAGCGAAAGGCTGTCACAGGAAATAGGAATTTGGGGCCCCACGAGACTTTCTACACATGGTAAGATGGAATTGCAAAGGTTACCTGTCGAGGACAGGACCGGGTTTGGGGCTCGTAGCAGAGGGTAAACACATTATTATTCTAACAGAAACACATGAGCATGATGGTTGCAAAGTCCCTGATTTTGAAGAATACAATAATATCTCAGTTTGGAATGAAGGAACCGTGACAGGTAAAGGGCATGGAGAGATCACAATACTAATAAAAGAATTGTGGGGTGACATAGTAAAAGTAGAAAAGTGGACCCTAATATGCAGTTTATATGACTGAAAATAACAATTAATGAGATAACAACTAGATTAGCTGCCTGTTACTTTGCTCCAAAAAGAGAAATCTAGATAGTGAAGACTCGTATGCTACGTTAAAAAAGGATATTTTTGTTTTCAGCACCTTAAGGGAAATAGTTCTAATTGGTGATTTTAATGCCAGAACAGCAAACAATCAGTCTATACAGTTGGGCATTGAAGGGGAGCGGGGGGGGGGAAAAGGAGATAGTAATACTCTATGGTTAAGAGTAAAATGGGGTTCAAATGTGGGAAAGGTCAACTCAGGACGGCAATGGGTTGGTTTCACACTTTGGGGTGGGATTGTTAGGCTTATGCAACTTATATGGCATGGTTATTTGTAATGGCATGAGAGCATGGTCAGGATTCAGTGGTATCACTTGTAAAACTTACAATGGACAAAGTGTGGTGGATTATGTAATCTACTCAAAGGGTTCTACTTCTAGATTGTTGGAGTTCAATGTTGGGGGTCATCCTTTTGAGTTAAAATCAAATCATATGCCTCTCCCGGTTAAATTTGGCATCAACACAAATAGCTTGCACGAGAGGCAGACCCAATACATGCACAAAAATGTTCATACTGAAGGTAGAATTTTGTTGAATCGAGAAAATCATGAACTCTTTGTTGCTGCTCTTAAACAGCACCTTCAAATGGAAAGAAACAATAAAGAGGACAAAGAAACTAACGAGAAAAGTGGTTTTATCGGCAGCAATACATTGATTCCTTTAATCCACAAGGCTTTAAAGGTGTGCAAGAGATCTCGCCCTATGAAGAAGGTCTCAAATACCTTCTCGACTAATCCTTGGTATGATGAAGAATGCAAGGTTGCTAAAAGAATATTTAAAGAGAATAATCCAAACAAAGAAAGCAAGAAAAACTATGAGCAATTGATAAAATCTAAGAAAGAAAGCTGTGTGGTTTCAAGAAGAAAAGAACTAATATCTTTGGGGAAACACAACCCCAAAGGATTTTGGAGGGAGCTACAAGAAAAAAAAGAAAACAAATGGAAAACAATATCACCGATAATCAATGGTTAGATTATGCAAAGCACCTTTATGAGTAGTCACATGGGATAAGTAATCCCCTCGTAATTGCCACATCAACGAAGCTCTTTTCAGAGGAGGATATCAAGCAAGGCATAAATAAGTTAGTAAATGGTAAAGCTCAAGACATTGATGGGCTGCATGGAGAATTTTTTAAATGGGGAGCTGAGTTGCTTGCTTCACACATCAAAGGAATCTTTAACAGTGTTAATCAAGGCATTTTCCCAACTGAATGGACTACTAGTGTTGTTATCCCATTTTTTAAAAGTGGTGATATCAATGATCCTTCCAATTATCGTACAATTATGATCAATCCTCTTCTTGGAAAGCTTTTTGGGAGCATGTTGAAATGTAGAATAAGCAAATGGGCAGAAAAAGAGGGAAAAAGAGCAAGGGGGCAAGCTGGCTTTAGACTGAGGCACTCTACCATTGAACATTGCATCACTCTTAGGCACTTCATTGAAAAGGTTTGGGACATCCAACATGGAGAATCCTTTTGTTGCTTTGTGGAGTTCAAAAAAGCCCTTGACACGGTTCCTAGGGACAAGCTTTGGAACATAATGGAGGAACTGGGGGTTCCTAAAGTGTATAGAAATTGAGATTTTATGTTACCTTATATTTTAGTTTGCCAAAATATTCCCCAGAAATGAATTATGTAGTGTGCATTGTAATTTGTGATCTCAAAATTAATAAGGAAAATCCATATTTTAATATTCATGTACATTCTCATTTAATTTGACCCTCTCATTCTCTGTGTAATTAGGATGTCTTTAATATTAAAGACGTTAGGCTATTTCTCTCTTCTTTTTCAATTTTTCTGCATTTTTATTTTCCTGGTTTTTTCTCAATAAAAAACCAAGAAATTGAGATTTTATGTTACCTTATATTTTAGTTTGCCAAAATATTCCCCAAAAATGAATTATGTAGTGTGCATTGTAATCAGTGATCTCAAAATTAACAAGGAAAATCCATATTTCAATATTCATCATGTGCATTCTCATTTACTTTGACCCTCTCATTCTGTGTAATTAGGATGTATTTAATATTAAAGAAATTAGCCACAAAATCCAAGGATGTGTCCCCCCCTGAAATGCCACATCCCTGCCCCCGAGACATCCCGAGTACAAGGGGATGGCTGGGGTACAATCCCCTAGCATCCCCTTTTGGGCAGAAAATTCGAAAACCATCCCCGAAATGGGGAAATGGCATTGACCAAATGAGGGACGATTGACCATCCCAGGAACGGTTGAGTCGTCCCTCGACTGTCCCGGGGACGGCCGGTTGTCCCCCGCATTATGCAGTGTTTTAAATATAAAAAAAACATAATTTTAAAAAAGCAACGGCCCTGCCTACGTGGCTATTGTGGGCCCCATAATTCTTTGCTCTCTTATGAGGAAAAAAAAAGGCATTTTTTTATTCATTTATGCATTTGTTTGTTGTGAGCAGCCAAGGGTTTGAGAAAAAGTGAAGTTGCAGCCATTGAAGGAGAAAGAACAACAGCTTGAAGGAGGAGAGGAGGTTGGAGAGTGCAAATCCACCAAAGAGGCATGCATTTCCTTTCCCCCCTTTTTTTTTCTTTTTTTTTGCAAAATCCCAAGCATACATTGTCTGATTTTTTATTTTTTTTGCATTTTTCAATTGAAACTTGCATTCAAAATATAAAAAACATGAGCAGCAATGTGGGTGGGAGTGATAGTGAAGAGGAAGTGCAAAATAGAAGGGAAAGTGGTGAGGGTGTTAGTGGAGAGAAAACAAATCATACCAATGCCCTTCGATAATCATGGAAAGTTATGCAAAACACCCTTTAAACAATTAAAAAACCATTCCTTCAATATGTTACACCCGTTGGCCAAAAACAAAAAAATTCAAGGGGGAGTAGGGTGTGGTATTGCCATGTTTGCAAAAAAGAATTTAGGGGTAGCTACACAAGGGTAAGGTCCTATTTTTGGGGTGAGGCAGGCCATGGAGTTAGAATGTGTCCTGAGTTAAAAGATGATGAAGCATTAGAGTGCCAAAAAATTCAAATGGAGTTGGATGGTGGGGTTCAAGGTGGGTCATTTTCTTTCCCAAGTGCACAATCATCTATGCCTAATCCTATGCCTTCCACGGTTGGTAGTAGTGGAGTTGCCTCAAGAGTAAAGAGGAAGGTGAGTGGTAGTGGGAAGGGAGCTTTAATTGAGTCTATGTTTAATAACCAAGCACGAGAAGCCACCGAATCTTCCATTGCCAAATTCTTTTTTGCCCATGCCATCCCATTTCATGTGGCTTGTTCATCTTATTTCAAACAAATGGTGAAAGATATAGCCACAATTGGTCCTTCATCCATGCCCCCTGGAGATCATAAGCTATGCACCACCCTCCTAAACAAAGAGTACTCCAAAGTTAATGTGTTAATGGAGAAGATGAGGCAAACGTGGGTGAGGACGAGGTGCTCTATAGTGATGGATGGGTGGACTGATGTTAGACATCGCCCACTCATCAATGTCATAGTCACATGCCCTGTTGATTCTTATTTTCTTAGAGCCATAGATTGTTCGGGGAGACATAAGGATGCAGACTTCCAATTTTCTATTTTGAGAGATGCCACAGAGGAGGTTGGGGCTACTAATGTAGTGCAAGTGATCACCGATTCAGCACGTGTGTGCAAATCAGTTTGTTTGATGGTGGAGGGTACTTATAGGCACATATTTTGGACCCCATGTTGTGTTCATGCATTGAACAATGCATTGAAAGACATAGGGAAGTTGGATTGGGTGAAGCAAGCGGTGGCAAAAGCTAGACATATTCAAATGTTCATTTGCAATCACCACACCTCACTTGCTCTCTTCAGATCATTTTCAAAGAAAGAGTTTCTCAAACCTGTTGAGACAAGGTATGCCACTTCATTTTGTTTCACTTTCAATTTTTCAAATTTTGAAACTTCAAAGTTCAAACATTTCAATTTGTATTCATAATTTGATTTTGTTTTAATGAATTGTTGAATCAATGAATGTAAATATGCCACATACTTCATCTTGTTGGAGAGGATGCTAGATTTGCATGAGCCTCTACAAGTGATGATGGTCAATGCAGAGTGGACTAGATGGCATAATTCAAGTTCTACTCAAAGAAAGACCATCAAACAAAAGATCCTCAATAACGATTGGTAGTCCAATGTGAGGTAAGACATATTAGATTGCTGATTTTCATATTAAATTTGAAAATTTTTGATTTTAATATTTTAATTTTATTGTCCAATGTTCCAACTTTTAAAGTTTCTAACATTTCAATTAACTTGTCAATTAATTATTTTGTGCTTTTTGTTTGCATTTTCATACTTCATCTTGCTGGAGAGGATGCTAGAGGTGCATGAGCCTCTACAAGTGATGATGGTCAATGCAGAGTGTCCTAGATGGCCTAATTCAAGTTTTGCTCAAGGAAAGACCATCAAACAAAAGATCCTCAATAACGATTGGTGGTCCAATGTGAGGTAAGACATATTAGATTGCTGATTTTCATATTAAATTTGAAAATTTCTGGTTTTAATATTTTAATTTTATTGTCCAATGTTCCAACTTTTGAAGTTTCTAACATGTCAATTAACTTGTCAATTAATTATTTTGAACTTTTTGTTTGCATTTTGTAGATATATTTGCTCCTTCATCTCGCCTATTGTAGATGTCATCCAACATGCTGATACAGACTCTCCTAGTTTTGGAGAGATATATGAGACATTTGACAATATGCTTGGGAAGATCAAGCAAACTATTTTGGCAAAGGATCCTACTTCGGATTTATATGAGCAACACATTAGGCCAATTTTGACACGGAGGTGGAATACAATGAACACCCCACTTCATATGGCTGCCTTTCCTCTAAATCCCAAATGGTATGCACCAAGGGATGGTAGGGTGCCTCCATGCGATGACCCTGAGGTTTTAGATGCGTTCACACGAGCCATTGATAAGATGTATTCAGCAAAGCAGGCTTCACTACTTCGGACACAATTCCTAGACTTTGCAAATCTTCGTGGCCCAAACTTGAATAAACCACATGCAAGGTTGGGTAGAGCTATATTAGCCCAAACAGACCCTATTGGATGGTGGACCTTTTATCGGAGGGATACACCGCAGTTAAAGATACTTGCTACTTGCGTTCTTGCACAGGTTGCCAGTTCCTCTGCTGCAAAGAGAAATTGGTCCACATATAGCTTTATCCACTCCCTCAAGAGGAATAGACTTACCTCTAGACGAGCAGAGAAGCTAGTGGCCATTCATAGTGTTCTTCAGCTTCAAGATCGGCAGACTCCAGAGTATCGACAGACTCCAACTCTACAGTTGGATATTGATCCCATGGACGTGGCTCAGGTAGATGAGGAGACAGCTGAGGGTTTGGTTGGGGTTTCGTTGATTAAGGTTGAGGTAGACCATCGCAGTGGAAGTGACTCAGAGGATGACTCTGATTTTG
The DNA here is from genome assembly GCA_007258455.2 of Sequoia sempervirens. Classification (NCBI taxonomy): domain Eukaryota; kingdom Viridiplantae; phylum Streptophyta; class Pinopsida; order Cupressales; family Cupressaceae; genus Sequoia; species Sequoia sempervirens. Next base: position 15,811 of record VDFB02322697.1, on the reverse strand, counting down.
ATGCAGTTATGGGAGATCCTACGGATTAGGGGCAGCAGTGCTACTGCTCGTTGTTTATTGTATTTTGATTTTCATATCATACTTTAAAACTATATGGCAGCAATGTAGCCTTTGGGCATTTTGATATAAGTTTATAAATTATAACTTGGAGGTTTTTTCATGATTCATATATGTTAATTTTGAATTTTGAATGCATATTGAGTATTGAGAAATAATGTTGAACACAAATGTTATATGTTAAGGTTCTATAATGTATATTATGCATGCCTTATCCATGTTTTCATATGAATATTTAAAATTTCCCTATATTTTTTAAATTTTCCCTATATTTTATATAGTTGTCCCCCGCCGTCCCCATATTTGGTCTCAAAAATCGGAAACTTGGGGACTCATCTCGCCATCCCTTGTTGTTCCAGTCCCGAAAACTTGGGGTAACACTGGAAATTAGCTATTTCTCTCTTCTTTTATTTCAATTTTACTATGTTACCGAGTTCGCCCCTAGGAAGCCCGGGTACGATTCGGGTTCGGTCCGGGTTCGAAATTCGGGTCCGGTTCGGGTCAGATATGCCCTGGGTTCGATTTTTTGACTGTGGGTTCGACAGGGTTCGAAACCTTGACTGTGGGTTCGATCAGGGTTCGAAAACCTGACTGTGGGTTCGATCAGGGTTCGAAAACCTGACTATGGGTTCGAAAAGTGTGAAATTTTTTGTGTGTGGAAGTCAAACGTAAGCCAATTTTGCAATTCTCAGTTCTTGCATACTCGATCTTATGGACTTATTCCTTCCTAGCACATATTATGAATATTTCTCATTTGGTGCAGAAGATAAATTCCTCATTTTTGAACCACTGATAGCAAAGAGATTCACAATAAGACTTTACTAATTTATAATTATATGACACTGTTAAGTGAATTGAACTTGTCTTTTGCTCAATAAATGAAAGGAAAAACTACTTATGACATTAGTAAATTCAATTTTTATGCATGCTATTAAAAATCCTTTTACAAATTTTTGTATGTTTCGTTGTTTGGAAAATTTGCCAAGTCTGAGTTTTTAAAACATTTTAGGTCCGTCAGATTTTGAACTATGATCTATATTCCTCCTCTCCTAGGTTCTTCACCTTATATAGGCACATGATATTTGAGCCCTTGAATGTAAATGAGGACAATTACCTGGTAGACACATCAATGGTTATAGTTACAAGGGAGATGTAGGTTTGAGATAACGCATTGAAACAAATTCCTTGCACTTCTTAAAATGAACATTTTCCAGGAAACTTTTCATGATATGTTGGGGAAGAACTTGAAATGGGTAAAATTTACTTGTGTTGACAGGACATTATAACAAAATCAGCTGCAAGCTTTGATTTTATAATGTCCTTGATAAGAAGTCTCTCTGCAAATTCTTCAGTTGGCAGAAGAAATCATTGTGCCAAAACCCCCACAGCCTCACACTCAATGAAAAAAGGGATCTCAAACTGCTAACGAGGAACAACTCATTCACTTCTAGTTCTGGGCATGAATGTTCAATGCATCCATCTTCACCATGCTGGGCAATCAGCGGACTGCTCATTTCTGTGGCCTTTTTATGATCTTTAGCATTGGAACACTACTCCATACTTCTCTTGTCTAGACTATAAAGTATAAAGGATTGAAAATTCTTAATTTGATGCAATGATAGTCCTGAGATGAGAATTTATAGAACCATGCCTATTTTGAAACTTCACATCTAATACTGCATCAACAAGAACTTACGAATTCTGTTCCAAACTTCCAAGGCAAGGACACCCAAAAAATCTCTCAGATTCTTCTACTATCTGCAAGAAAAAGGTTTTGGCTCTTTCACAATGTAAATACTAAATAATTATGTAACACTGTTTTCTTGTTTGCCTTCCACACAGAAAAATGTTCACACTTTTCAGACTGATCAATGATCAATAATGGCTGATTGTAAACACTTGACACTTTTATGTTTGAACTTTAATTTATAATTTTATATCATGACATTCGAGTATCACTAATATTTTAATATTTGACTATGAAAGTGGTGGTGTATTTTTGCTATGTTATTTGACTATTAATATGGTGGTATATTCTGAACTTAATTACTGCTGCAAATATGTATATATTTCTGATTTTTATATGTTTTTGTATTACCGAACCCAAAACAAACCCAACCCCAAAAAAAAATTTCCCAAACCGGCGAACCGGGTTCTCGAACCCGAACCCGAACCCAAAACCGAACCGGTAACTTAGCAATTTTACTGCATTTTTATGTTCCTGGTTTTTTCCCAATTGAATCCCAAGAAATTGAGAACCTCTTATAGTTTAGTTTGCCAAGATATTTGTTTCTATGATAAAGAGCTTCCACACTTTCTTGAACAGGGGTCTGGTTACAGTGCTGAAGCCATTTCTCAGAAGTAGAAAACAAAATAACACTCTAGAAGACCACAGCAAAGACTCTTAGATGACAGCTCAAAGTGGTGATAAATGGTTCTGGATCTATCCTAAAGTGTGACTGCCATTATACTCCAAAGTAGGGTGCCCTAACTGCTCACAAATTTTTATGTCTAACACTGTGACATAAAGCTAATGTGTAACAAATAATGAGAGAAGAAATTGCCTTTAATTATTTCAAGATTAAAAAAAACTCAATTTGTGAGTAGCATGTTTATGCATTAGTTGTAGAAATATAGCAACAGCTACCAAATTGTATTAATGCAGAATTGTGCATTAACTTAATTATTTAGGGAAAAACTAACTTTGGTGACAGTAAAAACTGAAAAACAAATGCTAGAAATCTTAGATACTAAAATGACAATCAAACTAATGGGAAATTGTTTGTTATCTTTACTTATCAGAACGATACTAATTCAAATGGTTACAAACATTACCAGACCTATGCTAGAAGGATGAAATAAACCAATGACAAATTACCTTATGAAATCTGTGGGGTAATATTTTAGATTTGCATGTGTGTGGATAACAATATCAAATTCAGAAGATATACAACATGAACAACCAATTCTTACTCGTTGTTGCTGCTTTAGGAGAAGTTTCATATTTCTGCATTCATAATTATCACCTCTTGGTGGTGGTCCTCCCAAAGTGCCATCTCCACAACTAAAGCAAACAAGGCAAATTATCAGTTATACCAGTCAATAACACAAAAAATCGTCAAATGCATGTTTTATACCAAATACGTAGTGTAAAGGTCATATGATACAAAAGTAAAAGCATATCAAAAAGCATTCAGCCATTTGATACAATCAATGGATTGTAGCATTACACCAAGCTCAATTTATATGGAATGAAAAGCCTTGAAACGAGCTCTAAAGGAAAAAACTCTGTACAGAACAGAATTATCATAATTACAGAAAAAGCTATGAATTAAAGCTGTATTTTCATCAAACTAACTCATGAAAATAGATTCTATTACAAAAGTGAAAGCACACCTAAAGTTATAGCTTAGGTGTTTGTATGTAAAATTGCAATTAGACATATCAAACTATACTAACAATGCACAAAATATAGGGAAAAGCTTGTAAGATATTGCAAGAATTTTGTAATTGCACACGAAATTATGAGCAAGGCAATGTTTTAAAAATACACAAGATAAAGAATATAATACCAACGTGAAAACAAACACAAAATTACAGTTTGTGTGAAGCATTGGTTTGCAACAAACTCTAATGGCATTAGATGTATCAAATTGCTAACAATGGGCAATTTTCACAATGTTTTATCCTGGATGAAAATATGATCAATATCAATATACGGTAGTTAGAAAACTATTTAAACTTAAGGCCTGCCAAAAACACCAACTCTTAAGCCCAAATGCATCTAAGAAATCACAAAGACTAAAAAAATTCCAGCATTTTCAAGCCAAAAGTTCAATTCCTACTGCATTTGCATTGATCTTCACTAGTGAAAACATGATGTAAAAGAACAGAAAGAACAAGAAATGGTTAAGTGGCAGTAATATTAGTATTTTTTCCTACCCAACCCAACAATTTCGACAAACGTCAGGGTCACATTCACGACCAGCAGCAAAGCATGGACATTGCCGACTTCGGCATTGGCTCTTTGCACAGTGGCAGCCCCGAAAACGATTTTTACAACCTTTGGAGCACCTGCAAACCCAAGCAAGAATTCAAACAATAAATGCAGTTTCTCAGTTTCTTCCACAAACAACTTACAAAAGACAATTAGAGTTCCAGTCTTGTAAATGTTAATTTTTATAGAAGCAAAATAATGCCTACAAGCTCATTTGGAACAGGATCCACATACACAAATTCAACAATCTGTTGTGATTATAACTATGAAACAAATGTACACCAAGCTGTATTCTTGCTGCAAGGTAGGACTCCTATTGCAAGAATTCTCTAAGTACCGTCAGACCAATCATAACACGCTGCATAAAATGATTGTCATGCAACTACAGCTTGGTTTTAACTGGCACGGAATTTAACTTTGTTTATCCAGATACCCAATCGAGCTCTGAAAAATTGATTGAATAGCCAGCAAAGAACAATTGTAAAGAGGGACAATGGCTTGAAACTTGATCACGTAAGTTTAAATAACAACATATCTAAACAAAAAACAGTGCAATGTATTTTAGAAAGAGAAAAAAAGAGGTCCAATGGAGGTGATGAGAGATGGTTGGTCTCTTGGCTAAAAGATAATATTGTAGATTTGTAAAGCAGTTTGCTTCCTATAATATAACTCGGCAGACCAAAATATCCTGGCAAAACTGACCGTAATGTATAACAAAACGAAATAAAAAATTATGAAAGCAAAACATGGTGTCTTACCCACAATATTTTTCACAACATGTCCCGCTGTGTAGACAGGGACACTGCTTCCCACATGTAGATTGACAATTGCAAGGAGTATATTGCTTACAAGGTTGGTCCTTACTGTCAGCAATTCGTTTTCTTATTGAGGGATGAACAGCAGATTTCCATGTGTACTTTAGTCTGCGAACTTTCCCTCTTCTGCGCCAAAACCTTGTTCTTGTTCGAGCTTCTGTTCCCTGTAAGATGTTTGGATATAATCAATTCCTTGTTCATGAGTTGAATTTCAACTACCAAGAAAAGAAAAGGACAAGGAACAGTAGAAGAGAACAGACAATAGCATCGCCACAATCAGCTTTCCCATTGCCGTCTGATCGTGAATTGAGCCCGTCCCCAACTACATGTATTAGAAATTCATTGGAACGGATGTATTCTGCTATCTCTGAGCATGTTTTGAGACCATTCAGCAAATTTCTTGATATAAGGCAGCTACACAATAAACAAAAAAGCATTTCAGTTCCTAAAGACGGAAAACCCCATATAATAATGCCAAACATAATATTCCAACAAGATCAATTACAAAAGACACTACAAAAGGATAGCTCTAACCACTACTTATTAAACAACAACAGCAGCAGCATTTGAACAATGGTAATACTTAATTTCATTGGAAAAATAAATGTTACAGGAATATTAAGGCAACAATCATTTATGGTACTTGAAGCTGAGACAATAAGATTGTTGAGCTGTTTTGATATATATTTACAATCATGAGAGATTGTTTGCAAACATCGAGAAAATATGGAAAACAAGGTACTCAAACATATTTCAATGAAATCATAGCAATCTCAATTGCCAATGGACAAGATGATCAAACATATTCAATCCAAACCTTGACTGCATTATTGTGTAATGTTCCTAATAACAGGTACCAGCCATCTGCCCCATGGCACTTAAAAGGTGATACTGAAATATTTTGGAGGAAGCCTTTAACTCTAAGTTTTGAAAACCAAGAGATGACAACCAAAAAAGTTTTCAGAATGGATGTTTTAGAGGGCATAATGGCACAGCCAAAGGAAAACTATGGGTCACACAAGGAATATAGCGAGACACCCACTAGAAATGGAAATGAGAAGCATGTTAAGAAGACAAGAGATTGGACAATGAATCAAGATTAAAAAATTCAAGGAGAGACAACACAAGCAAATATCCCCCCAAGAATGGGGAAAATCATTCCGTAAAAGATCAAAATTATGAAAAGAACTCCCTCCCTATTCATTGAAGATGAGTTCATAGCCCATGCTATGGAAAGATTAACAAAAATCCCTAATTGGGAAATTCACAAGGATCTAGCCAAGTGTTGAGTTTATCAATAGTAGTATCCATAGGATTTGAAGCCACTTGAGGGAAGTCAGATCCCTTGTCCATGGCTTTGTTACAATGGTTTTCAATTGATGAAGAACGTGAACGTGGAAATGTTCAATAAATTTCTAGTATGGATTAACATCTTCAGACTACTTGCCAAAACCTAGGAAGGAGGAATTTCTTGTAAGATTGTCAAACTACTAGAAAATTTATATGCAAGGACTGATGGAAAAATCAATTTGTCTAAAGTGCTACAATAACAATTAAACATCAATACCTCAAAAGGAAAAATCAAACAAACCATGACTTACAAAAGTTTTCTGGTATGTTGTTACAAATTCCATCAAATTTGTCAAATGCAAAGAACATACCCCACGAAAATCTAAAATCAAAGGGTGGAAAAATCAACACCAACCCAACTACAACAAAATAGAAGACTAAAGGCAATGATAGATTAACAACATCAAGGAATGGAGAAAGTCATAATAATTTTATGAATCTAAAAGGAAACAAAACAGTCAAATTAATGATAACCATAGAAATAGTCACTCAAGAACAAATAAAACTAGAGAACAATAGTCTATATTAAGTGTATGAAGAACTTTATATTTTGGGTCCTCATAAAGTCACTTTTCAATTTAATTGTGTTGCCGTTTCAATTCGCACCTCTGGATGCGGATTAGAAATGGACAGCTATGCACAGATAAACTGCTCTTCAAATTAGGAGGGGAAGCTCCCTCTTTTGCTGATGATGCTTAAAGAAAGTAAACTAAACTATTTGCCAATCTTTTTGTTCTCAGCTAAGAGCACAAGGTTATAAGCCTCTAGCATCGCAGCTGAGGTTTTCTCTTTTAGAACTTCAACTACAACTAGGCCTACTATAATGACGCTTCTAACAACTCAAGTAAACTCAAAGCGTGAGAGAAGTAAACAAGGAATGATTCAACACAAATACTTAAACAAACTTTCTTCCAACGCACACCTGAAGACTCATTGTACTTTTCGATGTAAGCTGAAATAAAGATTATATAAGCAGGACACATAAATGAAAACCTGAGACAGTAGATCAAAGCAGCAAAGCAGACATAAGATTTCCTTTCTCAAATTTCAAATAACAATGATTACAATTCTGGGACAGCAGGATTGTAGCAATAACAGGCTTACAGTCTAGCGATCAAACCAGAATACACTTGACACAAAACACATAAACTGAACAACATGTAGTTAAAGGCAGGCATGCAAGCTTGCTCTTACACTAAGCAAAAAGACATTGAATAACAACTTGCAAACAAAATAGGCTCAGCAATTTTCTATCACAATAATGGTTAAAGAAAAATGGGCAAGGCTGCCCTTATTTGTACACAAGCAGAGGAGTAGGGAACCCTAAAATCTCCTTGCTTTTACAACAAGACTTGCCAACTCGCAAGCTTTATTTCTAAAACTAAATCATGACAACTAACTAACAACCTGCTGAAAGCAAAAAACAAGGAAAGTGCCAACTATTACAGCTTGATTCTTTTCTCTTTCACAAAGAATAGATAAGCATGAGACAAGAATAGCAAGAAAACTCGCAAAAAGCATCAAGTCAACTATTGCTTTAAAATCTATCTTTGGAGATCATTGTTGTCCTGATAAGATGACTCATCCATTAGTATTTTGGGAAAGTATATCCGCCAAAAACCTGGTAACTGCCTCATTGTTAGGAGCATTGAGACTATCTAAGGCAATATTCCAGTTTTCTAGGATTTCTTCACCTTCTGCAATCGAACTTAGAAAATCTTTGACCTTTTCAGTTGCTTTATCAAATCTTGCTAATTTCGGCGGCTTTGCAACTAGAGTGATGACCTTTTATAAATATAGCATCTTGCTTCAACAAATCTTTTTTTTGTGTGTGACCATCTTCTAACATTCCTTAGTTTCTTCTATAGCTTTTATACTTCTAACACTTCACCTGATTTTTCAATGGAAGAGTATTGTACAACTCTTTTCAAATACTTGTCCTTTTGCTCATACCACACCTTTTCACGTTCTTTGACTAAGATGATGTTCTCTGTTCATGGTGGTATTGAAAAGCATTTCTCAACATCGTCCGGCCTAAGGTTGCAAACAACCCACCATCTGTTGCTTGGTTATGAATTCCATGGGAGAAGACTGCATGCTGAAAAACTCGAATTTTGACTGTAAACTTGACTATGCTTGGACAAGTTTTGCACAAAAGCTAAAAATAGCTTGCTGATTTTTCTTCTCTAAAAAAAGCAATTTTTTGGAAAAAAAGTTGGGATATGGGTTTTGTGAACAATCTCATTATGAAGAGACCCACATCGTCCGATTTGAAAAATATTGATGGCTAATTGAAAAAGCAGAAACCCTAAAATTTTAGGATTTTCTTTAAAAAGTTGAGAGCTAGGTATTGTGTAGAAACACGTTTCAGAGAGACCAAGTTGATCAGATTTTGAAAATATTGAAGATTTCTTGGACATGCATGAAAAAGCAGGTTCTTGAAAAAAAAAAAAAATTCTAATGTTGTAGAGAATCAAAAACCAAGCTCACCCAAATTGTTGAAGATTGAAAAAGATGACCCCCTTCTTCTAAAAAGTGATGCCCTAGAAATTTGAAGCATGAAAAAGCGAGCCTCTGAGCAACCTAATCTGGAAAATATGAAGAACTCTAAAAAAGCAACACGTTTTAGCCTTCAAATCTTGATATGAATAAAATTCTTTGTTTCCTCCTCTCTTGCTTTGGACGCTACCTGCAAAAATATGTGAATAATGAATGTCAAAGCCTTCTTAAATAGGTTTTGAGGATTAAAAACGCTTTATGAAATTTGAAAAATTTACTAAGGCATTGAACTTTGGGCGCCCTTCTTGCCAGACAGCCATTTTTCTTGGTATTTCTAAATTTTGCTTGATTTTGACCTCAGTTTGATCTTGATTTATGAACGCCAAATGAATCCTATGAATTGCTTGGTGATCTCAATGTGGAGCCCGATCAAATTGGAGAAGATTGTCCTGGAGACTACAACCTCGAAAAATTGAATCTGAGGCCTCAAAATCTTGGGTGCTCCTGGCTAGCTGGGGCGCCCATCCTTGCCAAAGTTAGATTTTTTTAAATGATTTTCACTTTCTTTCCTTCGTTTTCTCTACCTATTTGATCAATAATGTCTGATGACTGGCAAATCTTTTGAGTTCACCGTTGATTTCGTTGGAGAGCCTGCTAGAATCTAAAGGAATGATATGAAGACTACAAACCCTGATTTCAACTTTTAGGCACTCAAATCCTTGGGCGTCCCTCAACTTTGATACTCATGTTTCTCAACTTTCTCTCCCTCATATCAAGAATAACCTCGAGTACCAAGATTAATTGTAATAACCCACCCTTAATTTTTTTTCAAAACTTCACAACTTGTTAGCGTTAGCCAATAATCAAAGAGGATCAACTTAAGTAAACTCCCTTCCACTTTTTGATCACCCAGATCTCGATGTGGGCAAGGTGAGAGCATACGGTGGTAAGGTTGCAATGCTACGCTATTGAAATGAACCACTTGTTCAGTGAGGTGAGTATGAAATCTTCAAACATAGGAAACATCTACTTATTCAATGGGAATTACAATTTGCAGAAAATGAAAGCATCGGGCAGCTAGCCGTCCAAAACCATTTATGCAATGGGATGCATAGCTCAACATGAAATTAAACATCCACTTATTTAACAGGCATAACATCAAATCCAAAGATAGTTCATCTGCTTATTTAGCGGGAATGCCACTTATTCAGTGGGGTTAGCATCAAACCAAACAAGAGCTAAAATCGCTAAATGATACTACCAAAACAGCATTACAATGAAGCTCAAACAATGATACTAACAATTCCAATCCAACTGCTCATGAGATAGAAATATAATAAATATCCCAATACAAATCACCCAACTGAAATGAGATCCCCTAATCATGCAATTTATCAAATTACCTTGAAAGGAGAGGGAACAATAGGCTGCTACGGGTCTGACTGCACCTTTTCTAGAAGAGCTAGTAGGAAGACTATCAATTGATGGCGGAATGAATTGAAGACAAGTCTGAGTTGCAAACAGCAGGTCTGATTTTAAACTCAATCATTATCATTCAGATACCTCAGAGGAATTCGCTTCAGAACTGATATAGGCTTGCAAATGTAGTTTTCTGTGTACTAACAGTCATCACAGGGCCCCAATTCTTCATCTTTCTTGCATAACAAAGCACACAACAGCAGTAAATGGTCTATGTAAACTCACCACAGCAATAGAAACTATCTTATCACTGCTCAGTCATTCAATCCCACTCATATAATATAGTTCTCCATCATCATTAAGCTTCTCAAACACAGCTGATCTGCTGTTTGACCACAGAGCAGAGGGACAATCGCAGGGGCAATTTGAAGAATAAATCATATCAATTTCCTGAGCATTCCATTACGCCTAGTAACTCAGGGAAACACTTCATACCCCCCTAGCACCACCTTGGAGATGATCTACAGCCACTTTGATACCCTAAAGGGGAAGCAATCACCATGAATCTTTGCCCTAACCCATACGGCCCAGCCAGAAAAGTTATTTCCCTTTATAAAATCTGCAACATTCTAGTTCATAAAATCTTTGCTAATGAGGTTGACCAACTCAGGGAAACACAATGGAAAGGTACCCACAACACCAAGCCTTCACAACAACCTTGGCATCCAAACTGAAAGTGTACGGCCAGTCATGAAAAGGCACTAATAAACCAAGTTCAAACACTCCAAAACATCTGAAAGTTAATTGATGGCCACATCAAATAATGCTAATCACATAAAAATGTTCAAACCAAAAACTGAATACTTTGCCTGTAAGCTCAATGGTGATTCCTGAATGAAATCACACTCAACCAGCTAGGGATTGTCTTCCAAATCCAAAACCAGCAACAACCTAGAAAGGGTTTTTGTCCTCTAAAGATTCAAAAAAGAACACTCAAGTTCCAATCCGGCAGCATTACGTTATCATTTTCAACATGAATGTCAAATGAAAGTACCAAGAGAGTTTAAATAAAACAAGGGAGAGATTAGGGCAATGAATTTGAAACCTCTTTTCCCTCCAAAAGGGACGCCCATCTCAAGAAAAAATTATTAATTTAATTTACCTTTCACTTAACCCCTCACTTAGGCGTCCACTTTGGAAAAGCAAAACCCACTTTAAAAACATCAAGTCACCAATTCTAGGTGTGGGGGTGCAAGGGGGCTAAATTTGAACTTTAATGACTTAAGTCGTAATATTACCCATTCGAAGATGCAAGTAAAGGTGGATGAATAATTTGTCGAAAATAACGAAACTCACCCAACTGAGACTACCTGTTGATGTGTTTTTCGTGACCGCACCAACGCAGAATAAAGTTGCCAGTGGCTTCCCTATTCTCTCTTGATCAAAGTATTCCGCATGCTAAGATTGCAAGAAAGTTCGTGCGTTCAACTCCAAGGTTCTTTAAGTGCGAATAGGCCCAGTTTGGCTCGATGTGATTTGCTGGTATTTCAAGGGGACTTACGGAATTGTTCGACAGCGGAGAAAGGAATTCAAACGCTCGAAAGATGTATCTATGAAGTGCAGGTTTCCTATTCTAACCAAAAGTACTGAATTGAAATGATGCAGGTTTAAGAAGACTCTAATCTACTCTAAGGCGTGAGATATGGGCTCAACTTCAGCAAACTTCTAACCGGACTTCGCTTGGTTCTCGTGATCGACAAAATTTCCATGAGTCTGGCAATCTTCAAGGGAGATGACTAAAGATGCAAGTTCAAACCACCACTTTTGACATAAAAGATACCATCACAACGATTTCCATACCATTATTATTCAAACTGGTGGATTGAAGTTAAGTACATGATAACCCCAGCTTGACCACACAAGGCGATTCACCATCGCTGAAATACACTAGTGGTATGGATAGACGAAGTTGCTTAGATCAAACAACACATTCCACAATTACTATCTACTACTTGCATGAAAATGAAATTTACGCTACTCTACACTACTTGAAGTAGAAGGGATGAAGACACCTCGCTAGCTATCCACAACAAAGATGAATTTCACCATCAATGAAAGATCTTTTATTATGAAATTTTTACACGACAATTTCTTACAAAAGTTTTCAAAGGAAAACTTTCCTTCTCCTCCAACTACACTATCAATCTACTTCTAAGTTATTTCTCTATTCTAACTTCTACTCTAATTCTACTGTCTCATGCTAAGCTCTACTGAAGGTACAAATGAGGGGGACTCCCCATTTATATAGCTGGCCAAGTCCAACGGACGGCTCAGATTACAATCGGCTGGATGGCCCAGATCGTGCCACCTCAGCCCTAAACATGATTTGCCCTAAAAACCGCCACAAAGGAGAGTGGGGTAATAAATGCGTCATTAATGGCCACCACCCTTCTAGAAGATTCCCGTCTACGGACGCGTTCACACTGTTATTGATCTTCGAACTCGGCCAATTCTGGTGATTGCTTGGAGGAGGGTAAAAGAGACTTTAAGATTGCCACCTCGAATAATAGAATTTGGTAGAATCTGGAGTCCGACCGCCCTTGATCTTCTTCCACTTGAGGGTCTTCATCTTCGTCACTTTGAGTTATACTAAGTCCCAACACTTAGTCATTTTCTTGCAACTTTTCTTCTTCGAGATTGAAACTCATCTTCATCGTGCTTCCACTTCAAGTCATCGTGCTCCGGCCTCAACATCTCTCCTGCAAAAGAAGCAAGGAGAAAAGTATTAGAATACTTCATGATATAAACTTAACTCACTCACCTGATCCTCACGCTCCAACTTTCAAGCGTTCATCGCCAACTTTGTGTTCAAGTTCTTCATGCCTTAGCCAAATTTCAACCTGTCTTGCATTTTGCCTGGCACACTCTTTACTTTGATATTTCATTCAACTCTGGCTTGAGAAGAAATTCTTTCATCTGGAATTTGATCAAAAATTATCTAGGCGATCACGTTCAAATTCATCGGCCAAGGCAATTTTATGTCAACCACATTTCATTTCATGCCTTAGAAAATTTTTCAAATTTCCCTTAGGAAATTCATCAACTTGGCGCCCAGTAAAAATATTCACCCTGAAGGCCTCGACAAAGCGTAGAAGACTTCAAAATCCATTCCTGATCGACAATCATCAATACCCAGAAGAAAATTTCCTTCAGAACGCGCTAGACCCATGGGTACCCAACGAACGGGTTCATTTAATTTTCTGAATTTTGAACCTTAGAAAAAAAAAAAAATGATTTTCATCAAATTTAATCCATTTCTTTAATTCCCGGCACATTTTCTTGCTCTGACTTGGAGAAAAGTTTTAACTACCCTGCGAAGCTGGCATTCACTGACTTCACCACTGGCAACTTCATCGAAATTTCCATACTTCCAAGTCCAGGCGTGATTTTTCTATAGAGGTGAAATTTTTCCGACACTTAGAAAAATATTTAAATTCCATCACTAACTTGGGCGCATTTAAGCTTTTGTCCTACCACTTGCAAACACTCAGAAAATATTTTTGGCTTCCTTTTCATCTGGGGCGCATCTAGAGGTAGCTACCTCCATTTTGTGAAACTTTGAAAATTTTCAAGCACTTCTCTTCAAGGTAGGGCACATTTGGGGAGTTAGACTTCAAATTTCCACGTTTAGAATATTCTCTAGCTCTCCACTAGTCAAGGGCGCATTCTGGACCTTGTACTTTCAATTTGATGATTTAGTCCAATTTTAAAGTCCTCTCACATTGATGGGCGCATCCAGGGGTGGCTACCTCAAATTTGTCCACACTTAGAAAATTGCTAAGCATCCCTTCAAAGCTGGGCGCATTTTAACATGTGAGCTTCCACTTTTTTTTTTTTGTCTTAGGCGCATTTAGATCCATCAACTCTCAGTTTGTCAAGAGGGGCGCATATGATGTGCCAAGCTTTCAATTTCGTTTGCCTTGGAAACCTTTTGTTGACCTTCTTCAAAGTAAGGCGCATATGACCAAGCCTACTTTTAATTTTGCCATAGGCGCATCTGGTATGTTGAACATTCAATTTCTGGAACTTAGAACATTTTGAAGTCTCTTCCAAAGTTGGGCGCATTTCACCCCTTCTACTCCAAGTTTCAACACTTATCAATCTCTTCCTTACCTTGGGCGCTAATAACCCCTTGTACCTCCAGTTTCAAGACTTAGAGAAATTTATTAATCCCCTTCTTGAAGCTGGGGCGCAAATAGGAGGTGGAGCTTCAGATTTCAATGACTTAGAATATTTTCTCCCTGGCACTTTTATCCTAGGCGCATATGGACCCCTGAGGTTTCATTTTAAAGCACTTAGAACATTTTTACCACCACACCTCCAGCCAAAGGCGCATATGAAGGGTAGAGTTTTAAATTTTCAACACCTAGAAATTTTCCAACTCATCATAAGCTTGTTAGGGCGCATTTGACAAGGCCAACTCCCATTTTCATACTTAGAGAAATTTCTTCATGGCCTCCTCCTTTTCAAGGCGCATTTCACATAAGGAGGTTTCATTTTCAGCTTGAGGCGCTTATGGAGGGTCCTACTCCCAATTTCAAACACTTAGAATATTTTTCTCATGGCATCCTTATCCTAGGCGCATATGGACCCCTGAGGTTTCATTTTAAGTGACTTAGAAAAATTTTCAACCATCTTGGAGCTCAAGGGCGCATTTTACTAGTGGAGCTTCCAATTTGTGGCTTGGGCGCATTTCATAGGGGCTACTCCAAGTTTTACGCCTTAGAACATTTCTTGGTCTTCTCCTCCAGTCTGGGCGCAAATGGAGGGGTCTCTGTTCATTTTAAGGCGCATTTAATAGGTGATGCTTCCATTCCCAACTTAGGCGCATATGAGTGGTGGGGGTTTCAATTTTGGCCTAGGCGCAAATCATCCTTCAAGGTTTCATTTTAAACTTGGGCGCATTTACTACATCCAACTTTCAATTTGTCAAGGGGGCGCATTGGATTCTTGAGGAGAAACTCCAACCCTTAGCCATTTCTAAGTTACCTTTAAGGGCGCATTCAACCATGTCCACGTTCGATTTTGACACATTGAGTGAGATTTTCATGCTTTTAAAGGGGGGGCGCATCCAAGGGGTCAAGCATCAAGTTAGGGGCGCATATTACCCACCAAGGTTTCACTTTAGGCACTGGGCGCATATGACCACCTCAACTTTCAATTTGGTTGGGGCGCATTTGATATGTGCAACTTCCATTTTGTGTCATGGGCGCATATAGCAGGGTCTCCGCTCATTTTGAATGCCTTAGTGAAATTTTGAATCCTTAACCTCCTTGGGCGCATTTGGCAGGGTCTCCGTCAAGTTTCGGGACTTAGAAAATTTTTCACCTCCGTTCAACCTTCAAAGTGAGCCTTAATGCCGGAATTGAAATTTTATTCATTTTAGCACAATTTTACGCCTGTTACCAGATTTGAGTTGATTTTCTGTGGTCAACCCTAACTCACCCTGACTTTCTATTTTTAGAAAGTTCTTGAAATTTCGCGCCGTTGACTGGATTCTGACTCCTGAAAGCCCGATTTTCACTTTGCTCTGAATTTTGACTAGCTTGTGCTGTCAGCACCTGATGTCTGTTTGCGCCTGCTATTTTTAGCAACCTGCTAAAAATAGAAACTT
>VDFB02322696.1:0-40177 GCA_007258455.2 Sequoia sempervirens | reverse complement strand
CCAAAATGGGAGCTTTCAAACAGGGTATGGACATCCATCAAAGCATAAAAGATAGAGAAATTTTGTCAGATGTAGTTTCAACTGCTCTAGTAGAGAGACATTTGTAGAATGTGGAAGCACAAATAAGGGGCATGAACTATTTTGAATTCTACATCATCATTCTATTTTTCATTTCTTCATATTTTTAGCATACTTAATTTCTTAACTTTCTTTTAAAAAATTGCATGTAATAACGGCATGGTTGCATTCTTCACTGTCCCAAAATTCTTATATTAAAATTGGACTTTGTTTCTCCTATTCACAATGAGAGTTTTTTCAGTTGGACCCTCCTATTATTTTCTACCAACTATTAATTACTCCTCTTTCCTAATTCCTCTACAAGTTTGACTTTTGAGCTTGAGGAATTGGAACATCTCTAAAATATTTCCAACCCCTCTTTATCATATATTGTATCTTTCCCTTCTAAATAACACCCATGCATTTTTCATGATTTACTTACACTCATTTAATTGGAAAAAAAATAGAGAGGAGAGGGAGGCCATTCCATAAATGAGCCCAAAAATTTGCATTTCACTTGTAAACTTGAACCACCTCCCTCAAACCAAGAATTTTGGATGGATACATTTTCAAAAATTAGCATGGATTTTTGCTCAAACCCTAACTAAAGTATGATAAGCATATGTGAAAAAAGATAAATCCAAACCTTAGGAAATTTGAAAGAAAATGATGAAATTAAAATTCTATCCAACGTATAAACCTTAAAAGAATGAAGGTATCATCCCGAGTATAGATGAGTTCACTAATAATGAAAATAAAATGTTTTACATGAATTAATCTAAGGCTAAATAAATGAATGAAACAATTAAAACACAATTAACTTAAATTAATTAAATTTGGGAATTAATAAATTAAAACATTCTTATTGGATATTAAATGTGAGAGAATTAGGGTACTTAGCTCTTGGAACAACAATGAAGAATAATGCTAATACATGTGGCATAATCAATTTGGCAATGTGTTCATTGCTTCAAAATTGTAACCAACTCAAAAAAATTATGGGTTGATTTTGAATGGCTCAATATTGATCTCAAGTAGCACAAAACTAACCTTTAAGGTGCATATATATCTTAGTAATTTGTGGGATCAATCGAACTACAAATTATGTCACCTCTATTTTTGGTAACTAGGGGTACACAAGGACAAACAATATTTACAAATAGCTTAGGGAAGCTATTGAATTGCAAGAGTCGAGTTCTCTTTAATTAACTCCCTCACTAGACAAAACTTATGACCTCAATTAATGGTTAAATACAACTTGAACTCAAGGATGTAGTGGGCCATATGCAAATATTGATGTACATGCATTAGTTTTATTACTCCAAATTAAAGTTTTCATGAGATGAATACTCTTATAATTTGAACATTTGAATATTCTTTCTTATTCCCAAATATTATTTAAATGCATAAATGAATGTCTTTGTGCCTTCAATTCTAAGACATAACAAATCTCACACAAATGGGCACCAAGTTAACTCTCAATAATTAGTGAAAAGGGTCAACATTTGACAAATTTTAAAATTTAGGGGTGAATCCCACGCAACTTGAGATTGATCCTAAGCACTATGTGAATAGAAAAAAACAAGTCACAAATAGATCAAGATGGGGAATGAATGTATTAATATGAGTGTGATGATAAGTGCAACAAATGATTAATAATAACATTTGAAATACAAAAATAAAATAAGGTCAATATATATAAATATGTACAAAAAATCCTTGGAGTGGACGTTGGCTGAGCTTTGTGGAAGCTGAATGGTCACCTGCCATTGCTGCTTCCTGGAGCTCTACCTTTTCTATTACAGCTCTCAGATTATCACTCTTCGTCATCCTTGGATCTCTTTGGAATCTTCTTCCTTCTTTGTGCTGGTTTGGTTGCTATTTTATCTTTTTGTGTGGCCTTTGGTTAAATTGTCTTTGTTTTGTTTGGCCTTTTTGAATTTGAATGTCTTTTTTTTTGGTGCCAAACCGACCGGGTACTGGGCTCTTGTTACAAGGTCTCGTGCCATATTTGTTGGCTTCAACATTTATTAGACTCCTCTCACTAGCCAATTTGATCTCCCCCTGAGCCTTTCAGCTCATGGGTGATGCCAACCCCGAGACGAGACACGAGCAGACATCAAATGAAAATAAATTGCCCTCAGTCTCGGAGTGTAAAGATGGAAATACATCCTCTGTTGGTGCTAGAATTTCGTATAAGGATGCTCTAAATTCAGATTTACCGACATTTGAGTGCCCTCCATCTGCAGCTTTCGTGGCCGAGTATGGAGGATTCCAATCCATTGACTCACTATTAATGGGAGCAGGAGGACTATTGGGACCCCCAGCCAATGGCGTGGGAGATGGTGGCGTCCTCGAAGGAGGAAACGACAGACCAGGTGAAGAGGGTAAGAAGTCTCTTTCCCCTAAAATTCTCACCATCTCTTTGAATGAAGATATGGTTAAGGCCCTCAAGGCTGAGGAGTCTAGGCTCAAAAATATTGCCATCTTTTTTGTTTGCTTGGATAACAATTCTCTTCCTTCGCATAAATTCTTTGATGATTGGGTGGCTTCTGTTGGGGCAAGAAGATGGGAATTCATGTGTCATTTTGCAGAATGATTCAAAAGGGCCTTTGTTGTTTTCTTTCGCAATCATGGCATGCAAGAAAGAGTGGTTAAAAAGGAATTCTAGAATATTGGACAGCCTATGTTTCGTGCTCTCCCATGGTCTCCCAAAGGAAATTTTGAGGAGGTGGTGGCTAGGTTTGCCTCGAACTAGTTGGAAATTAAAAATGTCCCCCCTATGTTTTGGAAATTTTTACCAAATATTTTAAAGCCAATTGGCAATGTTCTGCAAATTCAAAAGTCCAGAGTTACTCTTCCGACTTAAATGCTAGGGTTCTAATTTCTTTGAACCCAGAAGTTGATATACCTAAAATTCTCTCTGTCAACTTTGATAATAAAACAGTATCCTGTGAAATTGAGGTTTTGGGTTCTTTGAATGCTTGTTTTTTCTGTAAAAGAAATGGTCATTTAAAGAAGGATTGTTCGTTGGTGAAAACCAAACCCACAGGGGTCTTTAAGCCTGCACAAACTAATGAAGCTCAAAATAATTCATCCGTTGATAAGGAGGGTGATACTAATCTTGCCTTTAGTAAGGGTCTGACCAGAGAAACTAAAATTAAAGATTCTTCTCCTATTGTGGAGACCATTGTTGACCATGAGATGGACCAGGAACCAGTGGTTTCCTTGACCGACCCCCTTTTTGAAGATGATCTTGAGGTTATTAGGGCTCTTGACCCTGTGGTCCCTGGGACCTCTTCAGATGTTCCCCAGAAGTCCAAAGGTTCCCCCCTTAAGATGTCGAAGAATGCACAATAGATTGCTTTGGAGTCTATTCAGAAAAACGCTGACTTGAAAAGAAAAGCTACCAATTCCAAGCCTCCACAAGTGATGAATGTTGGTCAACTCCTTGATCTTAATCCCAATAGGGGAGAAGAGTCTCTTGGGAAGGAACTAGTGGTTGCACATGAAAACCCCCTATTTTTTGGGTCCTTCTTTGAGCTTATCCCTTCTTGCCCCCAGGCCACACTGGCTAAGGAGTCTAAAAAGAGGAAATTGAATAAGAGTGCTGATTCTAATGAGAAAAAAAATTCTAAGAAAGGAAAGAATGATAAAGTTCCCAAATGCTTTGATAGGCTTTATAAGAATCAGAAAAATATTACTCCTAATTCTTAATGATTCTCAATATCTTTAGCTGGAATGTTAGGGGGTTGGAGTCATAGGATAGAAAATATGTGGCCAGGGCTTTCTGTTGAAATAAACCTCATATGGACCTTCTTTGTTTACAAGAAATCAAAGTTGCTGGGTTTCAAGCAGAGCATGTCCTTAAATTCATTTGGCATGATGCAAAAGTCTTGTCCACAGTACATGACAGAGGTAAAGGAGGAGCTGCAATTCTTGTTCACGCTAAATGGGCTAATAATATTTCCTCCTGGGGTACTTCTCCCTGCAATAGAGATGTGTGGATGGTTCTTACTCATGGGTAGAAGTCTTGGTGCATTTGCACCCTCTATGCCCCTAATGATTATAGAGAAAGATTTGAATTGTGGAATTGGATGTCATCCTACCTTCCCAAGGTGCCATGGCTATGTGTGGGGGATTTTAATATGATTGAAAACAAATTTGATAAAAAAGGGGGTATTGACTCTCTATGGAAAGGTAATGACTCTTTTTTTGGGCTAAGATGAAAACGATCTTAAATATTGTGGATCCTCTTGAGAGGGGTAGAAGAACCTCTAACTCCATTTGGTACACATGGTGTAATAATCAGGCCCTAAACAAAAGGATCTACTGTAGGTTGGATCGATTCTATGGTAATAAGGAATTCATCTCTTTCCCTAGTAATTCTGATGGTGCTATGGTGTCTGTTCTTCCAACCTCTATGTCAGATCACTCTCCTATTGAAGCCAGAGTTTTCTTTGGAGATACTCAGGGTTGTTGGTGTAATTAACTATTTAATTACATCTTCATAAGTTTACTTAGGCATTAATTTAAGTCCTAGGTTGCATTTTATTATCCTTATCTAATTGAGCTAACTTGTAGCTCAAGTTAGGTTTAGCGTTGTGCATGCTTTCCTTTTATAAGCAAGCCTCATCTTGTACATTTGTATCAATTGAATCATCAATCAATCTTGCATTTGATATAGCAAGCATTCTCGCCATAATCTCTCTGGTGGAGTATTTTGGTCTAGCAACTGATTCTTGGTTTCTAACATGGTATCAGAGCTTCCAAGGTTGTGGACTCCTTCCCGGATTTGAGGGTTTTATTATTGGCTTGAAGATTTTGTTGGAGTCTTGATTAGAAGGGGAACAATAACTAGTTACAGGAAGGATTAAGAAGGCTCACATGGGAGACAAGAGATTTCCCAGTACATAAAATTCGATAATTTTATGGGTAAAGTTGTTTTTGGGGAACTAGTTTTTTTCTTTGGAACCAACACACACAGCGTAGCTAGTGGGAATTTTCTCATTTTTTGCAAAATATTTTTAAAAGAAAATATTTTCTCGGTATTATTTATATTTTGGGGGCAAAAGGTGATTGTTTTATCAGTTAAAGATATTTGTGGCTTTATTACAAGGTTTATTTCAAATCGGGAAGCTTATTTATTATTAGAGTCCATGGGACGTTATTGGAGCGTTATAAATGAGGAGTTATTATAGATTGTGACTCTGCATCGGTACATCGGCGTTGGTTGCATCTTGTCGCGGAATATTGGTCTTTGATGATCACATCGGTCACAAAGCCAAAGTGGTCGCGAGTACTCCAATTGGCAATCAGCCGGTGATCATTACTGGCCGTTGAATTGCTTGGTCGGTGTATAGTTCCGTTCGCTATCAAAGGGTGTATGAGTAGTGCTTTGTCGGCTGTCAGATCCACTTGCATCGGTCGCTATCCAAGTCTCCGGTGGTACACACATCCATCGAAGGTCTCGTCCTTGGCAGTCTTCTCATAGCTGACTTCATTGCCCGGTGGGTATTTTTCCACGTACTAGCCATTCCCATCTGCGGGTACCTTCCATTGTTGTCGGCGTACGCAAATTTCATCACCCATAAGTATAGACCATCAATCCTTGGTACCTTCATCCGGCATCGGTGGTACATCTCTTGGCATTCATTGAATCAGCCGAATTTTGGGTTTAGCCGGTCTGAGTCAAATCAAAGTCACCCGAGATTTTTTTCCACGACACATCGAAGAGGTGCGCATTCTCCAGTTGGTACGGTTTTCCATGATCGCGGACTTCGATTTACCAAAGGGATCTGGTCGTTGTCAAATCAAGGGAACCATCAACGGTACCATGTCGAACATCAAATCTTATTCGAGTAAGATATCTATGTCATATCCAGCCATTCGGCGGAGTACAAAGGCCCGGTCAGTACATCGGTGGATGGTACTTTGCATGGTTTATTTGAAGCCAAAAGCTTTGCTACTTAGAAGGAAGAAGTTTTTAAGTTTTGCGTATCGATATTTTCCCCTACCTTTTGGTTCGGGTACACTCAAAGAGGGCAAGGTTTTAAAAAGGAAAAGAAAAGAAACTTTCTATTGATTTTTTAAAAAGCCTGATAGGTTTGGAATTTTTTTTTTCAAAAATTTCATCGACTTATTTATTTCCAAATAAAGAGGGAGAAGCCAATAGTCATTCAGCCCCAAGATTTTGCAACGATTTTTCATCTCCAAAGCTGCGACAAAGGAGTTGCTTTCTGATTTTTTGTAGGAATTTGTTCTTCTCTCATCATGGATTTTCCAAAAGTTGTACTTCTAACTCCATTTAATTATCATGAGTGGAAATCTCAGATGGAGTTGCTACTGTTAAAGTTGAAGTTGCAACGAATCACTTTTGGTCAAGATCCAAAACCATAGGGAGCAAAAGAGAAAAGAAAATGGTTTGATAGAAGAGATGAAGCCCTTGGTAATCTTCTTCTGTCCATTTCTCCAGATCTTAGATATCATGTTGAGTTTTCAACACATCCTCATGAAGTTTGGACTACTTTAGAGAGCCTCTTTGGTAAGCCAGACAAGCTAAGGAAATTTAAGTTGGAAAATGAATTGATGGGTCTTAATCCTTCAGATTTTGACAATATTCAAGACTTTTTCTCCAAGCTCAACTCTCTCCAATTGCAATTATCAAAATGTGGGGTTGTTAAAGAGGATGAATAGATGATACTTTCTATTCTTGCTAAGCTTGGTTCTTCATATTCTGTGTTTGTTTCTACTTTCTATGCTACAATGGATGCTCTTGGAAATACATATAAAATGCCTTCTCTTGATGAATTTGCTGCACAACTCACAAGGGAACAAGCAAAGTTGATGCACATGGGTACATTGAAGTCTTCAACATCTCAAGCTCTTATTGCGAATGATACAAAGGCTTCAAGTGGCAAAGGAAAGAAGCACAAAAAGGAAACCAAGTCAAATGAGCAAGGTAAAGATTCTCCTTCACATGGCACTCCTTGAGTCCTCATCCTCTTCAAAAGAGGAATCATCAAAAAAGAAGAAGTCCAAATGTGCATATTGCAAAAGGTTAGGACATGATGAGCATAGATGTTATAATAAGAAGATTGATGAACTCACCCACCTTCTTCAAAAGAATAACATTCAGCTGCCCTCATCAGTGTCTTCTACTTCTTCACCATCACAATCGGCAGCTCCATCATCATCACAGTCAGAGAACACAACATCCACTTCTGGGCTACATAATATGAAAGGGCATGCACTCTTGGCCTCTACAAGTCCTAATTCTCAAGGATGGCTTCTTGATTCAGGGGCATCTCATCATATGGCATCTTCACAGGAAATGTTCTCTTCTTTTGAGCCTTGTAATTCACCTCACATTCTGATGGGTAACAATACATTCATGAAGGTAAGTGGGAAGGGTTCTATTGGTATTGGGGAAGGGACTTTCAATGATGTTCTTTGTGTTCCTTCTTTGACCACTAATCTTCTTTCTATTTATCAAATTACTCATGGGGGTCAAGGTAAAACAGTTGAGTTCACTCCTGATAGGGTGTATATAAGGGACTTGGAGACTAGGGATATTGTTGCAATTGGGATGGTTGATCATTCATCTCGAGTATATTCTTTTTCACATTTTGCTTCAGAACCTGATAATGTTCCTTTGACTACATCACACACTCCATTGAGTGTGACCCATATTAGTGAGGAGAAGTTTGGTCATCTACACCTTGGTATTTTAGAGACCTGTGCTGAGCTTCCTACACCTCCACCTCTTGCTTCTTCAGCCATTGTTGCTTCTATTCAGCAAAATAATCATAGTTTTTCAGATCTTGCTTTGTGGGATGATTATTTGACAGGGATTTCTACCTTGTTCCTAGAGTCTCATACTACAGATTTGGAGGACACACTTGAGGGGATTTCTCTCCTCTTTGATGACAGTTTTAGCACAACTGCTACACCATCTTCTTTGTCTTTGGAGATTGATATTCACGAGTCTCCTCCATCACTTGATTTGTCATGTTTCTTGATTGAGTTTGACCATGATTATGTTGTGGCTCATTCAAGCTTGGAGGCTCCTACTCAGTTTTCAGAGGCATACATGTTGAGCGTTCATTCTTCCTCTTTTCAGTTGGATATGGAGTGGCTTCTTCATCAGCTTATGGATTTGTTTCTTCCTAAGGGGAGATGTGTTGCTTGCAGACATTGGGTCATCTTTTGTTTTCAGGCATTCTTCATTGGCTTTGGAGCTTCTTTAGCATGCAGGGGATATCTTATCTCATTACTTCCCTCTTATGGGGGGGTAATTTATTATATATTCATGATGGATATAGTTCTTGGGGGGTATCATTGAGTCCTCCATACATCATGTTTACATTCATCATGCTTGTTTTTTTGTTTTCTCTCTTTTGGAGAGGGGTTTTCTTCCCACTGGGTTTTCCCCTTTTCTCTGCTTTATGAGAGATTGTATTCTTTGCATGTAAATGGTATGTACATGGCCTAGTTTTCGGACCTATAGTAGTTTGCATTTTAATTCTCCCTCAGTTGCACTTATGGGGTGGTGTTTTGTAATTTTGTATTTAATTACATCTTCATATGTTTGCTTAGGCATTAATTTAAGTCCTAGGTTGCATTTTATTGTGCTTCTCTAGTTGAGCTAACTTGTAGCTCAAGTTAGGTTAGGGTTGTGCATGCTTGCCTTTTATAAGCAAGCCTCATCTTGTACATTTGTATCAATTGAATCATCAATCAATCTTGCATTTGATATAGCAAGCATTCTCGCCATAATCTCTCTGGTGGAAGTATTTTGGTCTAGCAACTGATTCCTAGTTTCTAACAAGGGTAATCCACCTGTGAGAAAATTCTCAGCCTTTAAACTAAATGCCTTCCTTCTTCAAGACTGGGTTTGTATGGATGGTATTAAAATAGTTACCCTGATCTCTAAGGCCTTGAATAGGGGGCTCAACCCTATACAAAGATGGGAGATGCTTGTCTCTTCTTGGAGAAAACTTTTTGGCATTGTTGGTAAGAAAAAGTTCCTAGGAATAAATTGGATAATCTACTTCAGGAGAAACTGTTGTCTCTTGAAGGGCAACTTCAAGATTCTTCACCTAACCCTCCTGCAGAAGCTATGATGATCAGAACGAAGTCTTTGCTGAGGAAATTACAAAATTATAGGTTCCAATGCTAGAGAGTTAGAGCCAAAATGAACTGGCTCAAAGAGGGTGATATAGGATCTAAATATTTTTTCAACTTGGTTAAGCAGAAACAAATTAGAGATGCTATTGGACCTATAGAGGATAATGGGGTATTCTCTAACAACTTGAACTTTATGAAACAGGCTTTTTTTTTCTTTCTATCAAAACCTCTTCTCTTTTGAAGATGATGATAAGGCTAAGGAGGCTAGGGACTTTTGCTCTAAGATTGTCCCAAAATTAGTTAGTAGTGAAGAGGCTTATGCTCTTAACCAAGATATTTCAAAGGAAGAAATTGAGAACACTATCAGATCACTGGCTAATGGGAAATCTCCAGGGGGGGATGGTCTGACTGCAGAATTCTACAAAGCAAATATTGACTGGATTGCTTCTGAATTGTAAGATGTGTACAACTTTGCCTTTTGGAATATGTCCTTAGGAGGGTGAAAAAGCTCTGGTGGAAAATTGGAGACCAATAACCCTGCTAAGTGTGTCTTATAAGATTCTTGCCAAAACACTTGCTAGAAGACTTGCGGGAGTATTGAATAAAATTGTTTCTCCATCCCAAACTGGGTTTATTCTAGGCAGGTATATATTAGAGAATCTGATCACCAGTTGGGAAGGGATGAACTAGGCAAAGGCTGACAATCAAAATGGTGCAATGGTCCTCTTAGACTTTGAGAAAGCCTATGACAGAATAGAATGGCCATTTGTCTTACAGATGTTAAAGGCTTTTGGGTGAAAAAGCTCTGGTGAAAAATTGGAGACCAATAACCCTGCTAAATGTGCCTTATAAGATTCTTGCCAAAACACTTGCTAGAAGACTTGCGGAAGTATTGAATAAAATTGTTTCTCCATCCCAAACTGGGTTTATTCTAGGCAGGTATATATTAGAGAATCTGATCACCAGTTGGGAAGGGATGAACTAGGCAAAGGCTGACAATCAAAAATGTTGCAATGGTCCTCTTAGACATTGAGAAAGCCTATGACACAATAAAATGGCCGTTTGTCTTACAGATGTTAAAGGCTTTTGGGTTTCCAGAAAATTTTTGCAGGTGGATCAAGATTTTATTCAATGATGCTTCTACCCAAGTGGATATTAATGGAGAACTTACTGAGCCCATCTTCGCTTCAGAGGTCCATCCATCAGGGATGTCCTATTGCCCCATCCATCAGGGATGTCCTATTGTCCCTGCCCTATTTGTTATTGTTGCTGATGTCATCCATTATATCCTCAGAACTAATTTGATTTCTCCTCCTATTCATGGTATCAAGTTTCCTAATGGTGACCCTCTTCTATATGCCCAGTTTGCTGATGACACTGCCCTTTTCCTTGAATTTTCTGAGGCTAATTTTGACAACACTCTCAAAAGACTTGAAATTTTTTGTATTGCATCTGGATCCAAGATCTCTCCTCGTAAATCTTCTGTCATTGGGTGGACCCTGGACCCTCCAAGTTGGTTGACTACTAAAAATTGGCAGTGGGTTGGACCTCATAAGATTGTCAAATATCTAGGTATTCCCTTTTCTGTCTCTCCTTCCCTTAAAAATATGTGGGAATGGTTGTTTATGGAAATTGAAAAAAAGCATACTAAATGGCAAACCCACTTGTTGTCCCTTGCTGGTAGAATGCAAATTGTTCAGAAAGTTCTTGCATCTCATGCTGTCTACCATTCCTCAGCCTGGTTATTTGCTAATGTTTAGTTCAATAAACTGCAGAAAATTTTAAGAGACTTTAGGAGACTATCTTTGGTCTGATGGTAAGGGTTCCAAAAAACGACATAATGTGAAATGGGAATGGTGTTGCCTTCCCAAAGAAATGGGAGGCTTAGGCCTGAAAGATTTGAGATTGCAGGGACTAGCATTGGCAGCCAAGTGGATTCTTCAGTCTATTACAGGGAATGAGCCATGGAAAAGTCTGATCAGAAATAATTTAAGTCTGTCTAAGCCAAAAAAAGGTAAGCAGTGGTCCAATTTGAATTTGCAGGATCTCCTCTTTTCTCCAATTGAGATTAAAGTCTTTGGGTCCCCGATATTTGGTACTTTGTGGAAGGGATGGGTTGAAGTGAGGAAGTTAATTGTGAATGGGAGGCCTTTGGGTCTGCTCCAAATTTTCTTGTTGGTAGTAGATCTATCTGGTGGAATATTAAGTGTAATGGGAAGCCTCTGGCTTTAACACAGGGCTGTTCAGCTAAACTTTGTGTAAAGAGCCTTGCAAAATTTGCTCTAAATTTTCTGTATTGTCCCCTTTAGAGTTTGACAAACCCCTGACGTGCGAGCTGACTTTATGCTGTTATAATTTTCTGTTGGTTGTTTGATTTGAAGGGAGCTCGTTTGATTGTTAGTTCAGATAAACCACATGGAATAGATTGCATACATAAAATGTAAACAGTGCTTATGGAATGTAAAGAGAACAACAGTTACATTGCAGTTGTTCAGGTAACAGTATTGCAGCCACATATATCATCACTTCATTTGAATAGGTCAGTAACGATTAATTTGCAAGTGCCTTGATCTTCTCACAGATTCTTCTTTAAATTACCAGGACAGGGATTGTAATGTCCCCTTCTCGAGCATGATCTTTCCAGTGACCGTTGGCCTATTCCGGAGACTCCGTAGGCTACTCGGAAGGTAAAATTAGGGTTTCCTTTTTTTGAAGGATATTCTTGCTCGGGGTTGGTAGATTCAATGGCGGATTCTTTCTGGGTTTTCAGAGAGCTTCGCAGTGGTATGTTCTTCTTGGCATTCTGAGCATCTTCAGGAATTTACTATTTTTAGTAAATTCTATTTCTGGCAGTAAACTGGTTGGTCTCAGGCACAGTTGACTTTCCTCTTCAGCTGACTCAATTGGCGTATTCAGACTCTGGCCTCAGGATGCAGTTTGAGGTGATAAGTTGAATTATTTTAAAGAAGTCATGTTTAATGTTATATTTTAACATTGACCCCTTGGCCTAGCAACTTTACTTTAAGTTGTTTTTAAAAGAGGTTCTTCATGGGTGGGCGCCTCATTAAAGGAAGTAATTATGTTTTTATTAAAAGATTTATTCCAAGCAAAAGTGGACGCCAATTTCAATGAAGAAATTAAGTAATAATTAAAATATTGCTTGGGAAAGTGGGACGCCATCTCTTGGGATTAGGGTTTTGACTCTGAAAAAAGAAGGTTAGGGTTTCGAGAAGGTCAACAGCAAATTATAAAAGGAAGCCTTGGGTTCTCTTTTCAGCATCTTTGGACTACAGTACTGTTATGCTGCCGAATTGGCTCTGGGTTTGCTTCGAGGAATGAAGGCCTCCTAGCTCAGGCATCGCTTCTTGTTTGTAAGACAACAACTAGTGGTGATTTTAGTCTAGTTTATGAGTGCATTGGAATTTGTGCATTGTAATATGCATTTGTCTAATTAGGTTCAGTTCTTGGCATATTAGATGTTTCTGGTTTTTGCATGTTTGCTACAGCAGATCCGTACTTTTATTTGTAAATCAAAAAAAGACAAAAAATGTGTTATGGGTATTGCATAATTCTATCCATTTAGGCTAGGCGCCCTTGTGTGCAAACTTGTGGAATTTTTAGAGAGAAGCCTGATTTTTACTGAAGAAATCACCCCTGTCAGCTGGGCCGTACCTTTCAGCTGTCTTGGATTTCGTGCATTAAATAAAGTTTGCCTTTTGAGTCTGTTTCTTGTTGTTAGTTTGAGCGCCCTCATGATAGCATTGTTTTGCATTGAATACCACGCCATTTGAGTGATTAGGGAAGGAGTTATGAGCTATTCAAGAAATCTGTATGCAGCTGGTTATGTGATGAAAAATGCAGGTCAGTTATAACAGCTCGTAGAAATCTGCAACTTCATCCGTGGATAGGTGTTGAGAGTTCTCAAAGATCCTGCGGAGACTTCATTGGGAATCGCCAAGTTGAAAGAGGTTGGATCTGTTTATGCTCTTGCAGTTTTAAGCTTTATTTCTCAGCAAAGTAATCCTCTAATATTGTTGCAACTCTATTCATATGCTGATTCGCATTGTTAGCAAGATATCATTTTTAAATTGTAAGCTGGCAGTAGTACTGACGGCCATTTAGATTCTTGCTTTATCAGATTGTAATGCTCTTCTTACTCTCAGCAATTTATATTGTAATTAGTTGACCTCCGCCCTATGGTCGCTACTTTCCCATTCTGGGTTAGCAAGCACATTCTGGGTGTGGAGTATTTCAGTTTCCAGTATTTCTTTAAGCATAGTATTCTGTAACACTCCGTCATATGGTCGCCCCTCACTCCATTCTGGATTGGGTAGCACATACTTGGCGTCGAGTTCCCATTCAGCAATTAGGGTAGAAGATCCTCTGACCATATGCTCGCCATCATCGGCGCCATTCTTGGTTAGAGTTGCTTTCGTACGTTTTGGTTTACCTTCTAACCTTAACGGGTACATTGATTGTAATGTTGTAATCTGATAATCGAAAAACGAAAAAATTTGGCTCGGAATATTTCAGGGATTCCCGGCCAGATTTCAAGTTCAGATTACAAGTGACTCAACAAACTTGATCAATACCAGACATAGCCAATGCAAGATACAAAATTATCAAGAGAGTGTGGTGGACAACTGAGCTCATGGACGCACAGCCATAGGGGAATAATTTGTCCCAAAAACTCAATAAGATAGGCTAATGTAGGGCAGAAATTAAACAATGTCTGTATCAGCAGTTATAAGGGCAATTTTCTGAGTTTAACATGGAGATATCAGTTACAGATTTGTGCAAAATGAACATAATACTCACAGTAATATAACCATGCTGTAGTAACATTTTACATCCTCATTTCCAGACATTACAGCCTTGCAATAACACACTAACAGGTCCAAATAAAGCTGGAGGTAGAAGAATTTCTTAAGGCTTGGAAAGCCTAAACAAACTAAGAATATTCAGGGAAATACAAAGGGATACCCAGACTTGAATGGATGCTTGACAGCAGGTTACACTATGAAGGAAACGACCAAGCCATATCTCAGATTTAATAATGATATACTTCAGAAGGTAAAATACCACTCACAGTATACTCCAGCACTGAAGAAGGTGACTTAGGAGGCAAAATGAAAGTCGTTCCAGTCTGGTAAAGGTTGCCTAAATCTGATGTGGCGCCTAGCAACTCACTGTATTCCCGTTTCTATCTGAAGTCCACCACGATTATGCTCCAATGATCACATTTTTGCAAGAAGATGATGTTAAAGGCGTTTCATACAGAGATAAATTCGCGTCGACCATATAATTGCCCAGACTCTTCAAAACGTAGCTGTTTCAAGGATGCTTGGAGGTATTATCTGCAGCCCACAACGTCTGGAAAAGCTACGACCTCAGAACTAAAGAATATTCATAAACTCGTCTCCCTGAAGGCCCGAAAATCTGATGAAACACAAATCGCGAAAATCAGATATGTAGCCATATTTTGATTCGCCATTTCTCCACTTCATTACACAAAATAACCACTTCGAAAACTGGCTAGGATTGGTCTCTCACAGTCGAAGCAAGGTGTTAGGGTTCCAAACCCACGATTCAAGAGGATGCACTGAAAAAGGGTTTTTCCGAAAAGTGTCGATGCAAAAAGAGCCCCTACTATTTACTTGAGACCCGAAAAAAGGGAGCTTTACATTAACTCATACAAAATTAAAGCGACTTACATAGTCCCTAAAAAGGAATATTTCTCTTTAGACATTTTTAACATTCCATAAAGCCACTTTATTAAAATTTTGATTTAATTAATCACTTATATAACCTTTAAAAATTTAATTGAACTTAGGCAATAAGTAAGTGATTAAAGAAATGATTCCCTCCACTCCACCATTAGCCTCGGGAATAAAAGGCTATGTGGTCATCCAGAAGTGCTCTCAAGAGGGGGACATTACACTTTGGCATCGAATGGGGGTGGATTCTTTCCAGGACATTCTGAAGGATGACAAATTGAAAACTCGGGTCAGTTGGTTTTGGAATTGGGGTGCCCTCCCTTTCAAAGGAAAACATACTCAATGATCTGCAATGGTCTCGGCAATGGGTTCCCTGGTAATCTTGTAAAGGATTCAGATAAACTTGATCAGATTCGTTGGAAAGATGGATCCAAACTCTTTGATACCTTGGTCATTAAAATGTATAAGATGTTGTCTGGCTCGGGGGAGATCTTTTGCTGGCTTCACCAATCCTGGAACCTAGACTGGTCTAGTAATAAATGGTCTTTCATTGTTTCCCACATCTGGCATAACTCCAAGAAACCCAAAAAAGCCTGTTTTAGATGGCAATTAATTTTAAAAAAACTTGCTGTTGGTTCTGTGTTGAGTCACTATGGCCTAGCTGTTAAAGTTTGTGAATTTTGTGATCAGCCTGAGTCATTTGAGCTTTTTTTTTTTGTACTTGTAAATTTGCTTTGGCTCTTTGGCAATTATTTTTTGAACATCCTGTTGTTTGGAATGGAAACATTGGCTTTTCTTGGTCTGAAATTCTAGCTGGTTATGTGGATAAGTTTGGAATGGAATTGAATACCTTTTGGCTTGTTTTATCAAATGAGATTTTTGGGTTTCTTTGGAAGAAGAGGAATGATGAGATCTTTGAGGGCAAAAGGAGGCTTCTTACCGAGTTTAATAGTAAACTCACTTTTCTTAAGATTTTGTTTCAGGTTTCTGCTGTGTTAGACATTCCTAAAGACCGTTTCATGATTCTATTGAAGGAAGATGTTACACTGGTGTACAAAACAGGGTTACAATCAGTTCATTTTTTCCCAAATGGAAGGAACAATCTCAACTAGGAGGAGCTTGACTTGCTGCACAAATTCATGGAGGAGAAGAAAGGCACACTGCCTGATCTGGAGGAGATGAACCAGAAGAAAGAACCGCCCAAGTTTGAGCCAAAGGATAGTGGACCAAACACTATCGAGCCCTCCTTGGGGACTTATGACTGCGATGAGGCAGAGTGCAGCAACAATATAATTGGAGCATGGGAATAATATTGGATCTATATCTGTTTTTTTTGTTTAGAGTGTGAATTGATAGCTCTTAGTGTGCAACTGTATTTTTTTTTCCTTCTGAACTTATAATACTTTAAGTATATGATCTGGGGCTTCTGCCCCTTATAATGTATCCTGTTTTGGTTAACTATCTTCAATAGAAAAAAAAATATTTAATATAATAATAAAATTATAAATAAATACTCTAAAGTTAATGTTAATAAATATCAATATTATTATTAATTTTAAAGTTATTTAACATTAATTATTAATAACTTTAATAATACATAGTTTGCTACCTAAATATTCGAGTAGAGTAAGAGTACAACATAGTTCAAAATTGAGTTTAATTTTAAGAATTGACATCTCTTTGTGTTCAGAAGCTTTTCAATGTTTGTTGAGATTTGGACCCTTGATCTCGAGTTGCTTTGGGCACAAATGGGAGGGGTTTAGGGGAAATGACTCTAGTGGGGTCGAGGGGTAGTGCTCCTAGCACGTTCCCTATTGCAATACAAAGCAAGTTCAAGGGGTGGATGCCCTGCCACCAAGCCCAAATGAAGACCTTCATGGTACACATCATTTTCGTAAATTTTTATAAGGCAAAAACAATGCTTAGAAAGCCAAAAAACAATGTTTTTAGAGTGTTTAGTCCACGTTTTTCATGCATGGTGTGAGTCACCGGCTTAGACTTGCCACGTACTTGATGAGTACTCGATGAAAATTGTAAAAGACTCATCAAGTTTGCTAACTATGCATGAAATTATTTAAAAAAGGAAGTGAATTGGCTAACTATGCATGAAATTATTAAGTTTGCTCATAATCACTCTTGAAACTTGCAAAAATTAGAAAAGGAAGTGTATATTCTGCTCATGGACTGCAGAAGTGAATTGGCTTTGTGAAGATGAATGATGGCATCTTTCATGTATAGACATCCTTGAAAACTTGGACCACATTCTATTCACAATAAACTTTATAGAAGAAGGCACACTTTATAGCTTGCAACATATCAGAGAAAGTGTGCTTTAATTCAAACTATTTCTTTTTCCGTCTTGGGTGTGATTTGTTTGATGAGAATACCTTTAAAAAGTTAACCAAGCATACAGTTTCGATTGGCGTGATTCTTATCTTTGGTCAGCCCTTTTGGTTGGCTGGTTCCTTTCATCTTTGATTGCTGATTTTCACATTATCTTATGCTTTGTGTGATACCTCTTGTTGAGTGTGCTGTTCTTTGTCTTTTCTGAGATGCTTACTGGACTTGCTGACTGGAGATGCTGAATGGACCTGTTTTCTTTATCTTCTTCTTGAATCTACTTTTTTCTATTTGAAAAGTTTGTTTTATACAAGTGCAGTTTCTTGCCTTTCATTGCCAATTTTAAAAAGATCAAAATTATATAACAAAAATTGCTGGGACAAATAATGTGTGCCCCTTTTGCTGGCTGAGCTGCTGATTGGGTGCTGCTGGGACAAATAATGTGCACCCCTTTTGTTGATGTGGAGATTTTGCTTTTGCCTTTTCCTGCCTATGAGGTGTGCATCTCCACGTGAAGCACATGTCAGTATATTAGAATCCATTTTTACTTTTCAAACAAAATCAAAAATGCTTTGAATGAGGTGTGTTCCTAGGTACCAGGCTCACAGGTGCACACCTACATCCTTGCTACTTTCCTTCTTTTCAAATGCATTTACTTTCTATGTTTAATTTTGGCAGCTGTTGACTAGACAATCTCCCTTGGACTATTTCTTTTCTTTCTTTCTTTGGTTGCGATTTCCATATGACTTGGCTGCTGACTTTTGATCTTTTACCTTTTCCTTTGTCTTTAGCTGCTGCTAAATAGGTAAGCAGTTGCTATATATATATATATATATATATATTTAATTTTCTATTTTTAAATTTTTTAGAAATGAATTATTAATTGATAAAAAAACTAATAGTTAATAAATCTTTTTAATAATATCAGTTGTTAATTTTATTAATTAAAATTGATATTAACAATAATTTTAATGTTAAAATATTAATTAATAATCAATAATAAATTAATGAATAATTAATAATTAGAATCAAAATCATCAGACAAACTACAAGGTTTGAAAATATAATAATTTTGAACTTTGACACAACCTCGCCGTATGACCAGAAATGAGTATTTCCAACTTTGAATCATACAAGCAACTGAATTTTTGATGAGAAAGGAGTAGCACATAACATTATTTCAAATTGGGTACAACAATGTGCTAGGTGGAAGTTGTGATTAATATTGATGTTTGCTGGCACTGAGCTACAAGGTGGGAATACACAAATATTGCTGCAAATTGGAGCTATGTAGAGCTGCATGTTACCGAACATTGCTGCAAGTATTGATTTGTGGAGCTAGTTTGTTGCTAGTTGGTGAATGATTGTGGAGTCTTGGCTTAGTTGTGATTTGTGGGCATATCTTTCCAGAAATGTGAGGACACTATTCCCACAGATTTGCTGCTATACAGTTGAGCTTTTGCAGATCTGTCAAATCTGTGGTAATATGTACCATCAGAATTTGCAGATGCTTGGTTTGATCATTATTGTTATTCAATGTGTACTTATTAATAAACTATTTGTCTGAATGAGTCTAAGGAAACATATACCAAACTTTTTTCTACATCTACTCCCTCCCTAAACTGTCTGGCATCCCAACCAACATCTAGAATTTAGAACTGTGGGATATAAATAAGAGTAGACTGGGATGATAATTCAAAGTCAGAATTCTGCATGGTAATTGTAATGTAAATCATAGGCATGGGTGGAAATATGATTCTGGCTGCCCAAAAGAATGCGAAGTTCAAATAGATTGTAACAAAGCCTTCTATGTGTAAATATTCGTAACAAAACCTTATAATCCTATTGCAATTTCTTATAGGCTCTCCACACCCTCTATGCTGCATTGTGCTTTTTTCATTCCATTTCAGCTTCCTACTTGGATTTATAATCTATTCAGATCTGCAATACTTGAGCCTCTCAGACTAGATTTTCCTTCTCCACTTCTTCAGACTTTTACAATTTCTGATGCCGTTCCTGCAATTTGTTTTGCATTTTTGTGTGGTTTGACTTCCAATCGTAAGGCCTTCTGTTTCCATTCACCTATTCTCTTTTCTTTTTCTTTCTTCTTTGCCATGTGCCCAGTATGTTATGCTGCTTTCTGAGTCATCTCAGCAGTTTTGTTTTGCTTTTCTCTGCCCTGTGGCACGTGGAATTCCAAAGATTAGCCATTAGGAATGTGCTGCAATCCATCATGTTCTATTTGTGGAGTTGATTACGTTTTATCTCTTACCCACACTTCAAAACTTGCATTTTTTAAACTTGTCACTAATCACCTTATGTAATCTTTCAGATATGTACTGACTTTGCACCTCTATTTGCATTAATAATTTTCCCAATAATCTTTCCATCTTTGATACCCATAAGCTCAAGTATCCCAGTGATATAAACTCCTTTATTTTCCCTTTCCTTTATGTTCGTACATGATTATATGTGTCATTGATCCTCTAACAGTGTGGTGGCATGCTACCACCATTAAATCAAAACTAGTTTCCAACCACTGCATTATAAGCATGAATGAGAATGGAGTCATTGGAAAACAAAATCAGGGATCATTTATGATATTGCTTATGTGCCCAGTATGGTATCTTGTAGGCATTTTATTTTAGGGATACTGATGTGTTTTATCTTTAATCCCTTGTGGCCATGTTGATGTAACACAACCTTCATGTTGATGGCATGGTTGAGGGTCATATGAACAACTGTCAACCACTCAGATTGGTTAGAGTGCACAGACACAATATGAGAGTGAAAATTTATACTTTAGAAATTATTTCTCTTTCATTGATTGTGCAAAAAGTCAGACACATACAACTAACTAAAATTAAACATACTCAGAGACTTATTGCAACTCACAACTTTCTTACATTGCACACCACTTTTTGATAGTAAATTCTTGAACTCACATTATACACTCTACAGGTAGCTTGACTTCAGGACTTTTGTGGAAATCTCTCTTGCACACTGCACCTATTCATTTCCTTCCTTGCTTCCTTATTTGTCAATGCCATTCTTACAAAAGCTCGATGATTTTAATCTAAGATTCAATAGCTCCTTACTTAACTTGGACAGATAATTTATTTTTTGGGTTCATCTGTTACAAGAGGGATGAACAATTGCTGGGGATGATGGAACAATTCATTTTCTGGTCATTAGAAATGTGTTGGGCTTTGAACTCCAAACTTGCCTGTCCTTGAACTAAATTCGATTTAATCCAAATGTAGTCTGATAGGTCTTGACACATCATGCGAGCTTCGGATGGCACCAGTTTGCTGTTGACACAGGTATGTGTCGCCATAACTCCATTTCCAAAATTTTCATCTTCTTTGTAGAACTTGAGATGGAGGAAGGTGCAATCGGGTCTTCCTTTTGCTTCAAACTGGATGCTCATAGGAGAAAGCTTGGTTGTGCCTTCTCTTTTGGGTGACGTTTATATTTTTTCCAATTCCTCTACTTTGCATTTGTGGGGAGAAACTGCACATCTGTTTCCTTTTCCTCCAATTTATTTATTTATTTCTCTGGGATCTTTGATGAACAATGTGCAGTCCCATCTTCTACTTGATAATTTTTATTAAGACCACTGGGGAAGAAGGCATGGTTGCAATTTGTACCTCATATAATTTTTTTTTGTAGCTTTCTTCTTTTTGATTTTTTAACTAGAATCCTTGGGTATATTATCATAAAAAAATGAATATTCTCTTAGGATAGACTGGATAAGGCTTCACTCATTTAGAAATTTTATGTCCCATTCTCGGCCATAAAATTTTCACTCTCTGAAATGTGTTTGTTGTACCCAAACCAATTTTTTTGCTTCATCAAGGCATTTTGCTTAAAAGAGTCTAAACCTTGCTAAAATGATGTCAAATACAATTTTTGGGCAATATCAAGCATGGACTTTGGTCAGTGTTGTGTCAGTCAAAAGCAGTATCTGTTGATTAGAACTTGAATTGGGGACTTAGAACGAGGCATTTCACGATGGAGGAGCATTTCACAACGAGATTATACCTTTGCATGGTCATTTCAGTGATCAAGACAAAGATTTCAGTGATCAAATTTATGAAGATTTCTCAAGCAAAAGCAAATCTGCGCCCTTGTAGCTCAGGGGCGCCCTTCTCTTTGAAGGCTCAAATCTTGTGGCATGTGTTTGTAAACGCAGTCAATCTCTTTAGAATTAGCCCAGTTATCCGTCAAGCTATCTTGCGAGGTTATCTGAGGTCTACAACTTCGGTAACTAACGTTAGAAGCTGAGGTACAGGAGATTGTAGATTGCAAAAGGTTGTCAGTTCACAACTTTTGCGCCCCTGTAGCCCAGGGGCGTCCTTCTTAAAAGAGGTCTAAGTTTTGGCATTCCTGCCTGTTGATGCATTTAATCTCTTCACGACTAGTTTGGCTATTCGACGAGCTATCAAATGCAGACATCCGAGACTCAGAGCTCCGACAGTCAAGGTTAGAAGATAAGGTTACGAGGAGGCTTCA
The DNA here is from genome assembly GCA_007258455.2 of Sequoia sempervirens. Classification (NCBI taxonomy): domain Eukaryota; kingdom Viridiplantae; phylum Streptophyta; class Pinopsida; order Cupressales; family Cupressaceae; genus Sequoia; species Sequoia sempervirens. The sequence goes on along the minus strand of VDFB02322696.1, from coordinate 18,419 downwards.
CATCATGAAATGTTCTCAAATGGTAAAATTGCGCCCCTGTAGCCCAGGGGCGCCCTTCAAGATGACCCCTGAGATTGATGAGTTTGCAGATGAGGTCTCCCTGAGATCTTTGTTACTCTAGTCTGGCTTTGCAGCGCACCAGTCAGCCTATCAATCTGATATTCTGAGAGATCGTGGCAGAGATCCTACCAGGCACGTAAATCAGAGGGTGGAGTAACATGGTATTTTCGCCTGTGCCTTTGTAGGCCAAGGGTGCTCAGCCTTTACGCCTGTTAGATTGGTTTATTAGCTTTCGTAGACTCTAGCTATCCAACGAGCCCAGTCGTCAGCCTCCGGGATTTGGCAAACGCTCGTACGTACGAGGTCTTTGCAGAATACTAAAAAACGAAGACAACTTGAAAAATGGCTGTGTGGTCGTATATTTCATCTTGGGAAAGGCACCCTTCTCTTTGAGGTCTTAGAAGCAGTTTTCTTGCTTCATCACCTCCAGAGACATCTCTCGTAGGTCCTTAAAGCTACTCGATGAGACAGACGGTGCGCAAATTAGGTCACCCCAACTCCCGATATTAGAAGTCAAAGTAGGGCATCTCGTTGAAAGTTGTACTTTTGTCAAAATGGTGTTTGAGCCTTTTCAAGGCAGGGGCAGCCTTGCTTTTGGGATCCCTAATACAACTTTCAGGTGCCTTACATACAGTCATTGGATGCGGAATACTTCTAGTCATGCAGTGAGCCTATCATCTAGTCAGCAGGGTTCACCGTTCATCGTCAGCAGCCGTTTGAAGCATCAGATGGCTGAATGGAGAAATGGCTAAGTCTGGTGTCGTAAAATCAATTTAATCAAAGGCGCCTAATTTTTTGAGGTGTTAAATGATGGATTTTGCAGTGATGACTCCCAGCAAACATTTGATCCTCGCTCTGCAGGCTTCGCGAACAATATCCCCGCTCGGTCTCAGCATCATCCGATCACCCAGAAATCAGTGTTGAATATGGTTAGTTGTAACTTTGCAGTCAGCTACAAAGTAGGGAGTTAGTAAAAAAACGTCATATCTTGAGCAAATGGACGCCTATGAGGACAAATGAGGACTTTTTGAAATCAGTGAAGTTCGCCGGATGAGTCCAAGTGTCTAACGTGGTTTGTCAACTGAATAAAATAATATTAAATATTTATTTTATATGTCAAAACATTAAATGGCGATTTTCTCAAATTGGCGCCTCTTTGCACTGGGATTTCAAAAATGCATGTAATTGCATGATGAATATTTTTATTCCGGACTCCGAGTCAGTGTCAATGTAATTGGAGGGGGTCCAATAAAAAACATTCTATTTCAGTCGAGGGTTTTAAGTCTTGCAGTTAGCATTATGGTGCGAATTTACTCTATTTAAACATGGCGCCTATCATTTAATTCATCATCCAACTCAAGAAATTCGTATTTCTTCAAGGAAAAGGTGTTTTTCTCCAGAGATTGGGCAATTTTATCAGTTTTCAGTGGCGATTTCATCAATCAATTCCTTTTACGGGTGCAAGTTCATAGTTCATCAACAAATTTGAGAAACAAGTGGCAATCTTGACAAAGGACACGCAAAAGTCTTTTCTCCTCTCAGATTCTCCAAATTCTCTCAGATTTCAATTCGCATGTTCCTGAGTTGGCAAATAATGGCAAATTTAATCATCTAGATTGATTCTATATAGCTTCCTTGAGTTAAATCCATGTGCTTGAATTTTCAGGAATTAACTCCAGAGCATCAGTTCTCGAGTTTCTAATTTTCTCAACTGAAAATTCCTTGCATGATTGAGTAGAAGTCAGATTTTTGCATTTCTGATGTTCTCGGTTGTCTTAGAATCTTTTTTTGGACAAAACCCATATCTCATATTTTTCGCCGAAAATAACTCTTCGATAGGCTATTTTGAGCCTCAGCAGGCTATTTTTAGCTTCCAGAAATCTTGTCAGAACATAGTTGAGTTCACATTCAACGGGCGAGTTTTTCAAAATGCAGTACACTCAGCTTGAATACAGGACCAAATCAGTCCTAACTCATGACTTCATAGGGACAGTTGAGATGAATCTCCACAAGGTGCTGACAGAGGCAGTTTTAGATCCAGTCAAGATCAAAGATTCCATTATTCAGAACATTTAGTAGTCCGGGTTACTTGAGGCCACTTCCATACCTATCTCTGCTCATTGTGTTGAGTGTGTGATGTCTTGTATTAAGCATTACAACTCTGCTACTTGTGAGATAGTGTCAGTAGATGGACGAGTCATTTGCAGTCTCAAGCCTCTGGATGTTGAAAGAAGTTTTGGTATTCCTTAGCACCCAAACAGTCTGGTCATTTCTATGGAGCAGTGTGAGCATGCATTCAACGCTGATGTAGACAAGTGCCAAAGCAAGATGGCAGAATTATGGTTGAAGCAAGCGAAGAACAAATTGCCAAACAATGTGGGTCGTGGTGAGTACAAGGATGAGTACGCGATTCTAATCACACTCTTGAATCGTGTCTCAGGTCATTCACATGCAAATGTTTTCCAGCCCTGGATGTATTACATCATTGGTCGTATTATATCTAGGTAGGAGCATTATGATTGGGCATCTTTCATTAGCGATGTTCTTCACAAGCAAATCACCGATTTCCTAGTTGCCCACGAGTTTCACATGTGCTCTTACCTCGTATACTTAATTGCCTATCAGGGTCAGTTCCGAGGGTTAAACACCGTTGGCATTCTCAGTGTTCAAAAAGTCTATCACTATTATGATCAGCTTGAGTTCACTAAGGCTGAACGTCACTTCAAGCTTGTTCATGAGGCTTTCCTGACTTATACAGTGAGAAATTTGGACCGGAAGTTGCACGTTCGTATCTCGGCAGTTGCTAGAGCACCGATGGATGGTTGGGCATATTGGTTCATTCAGTTCCCGACATACACCTATATCCGAGTATATGGATTTACAGGAAATCCAGCCATGCTTCCACGCTATCCTTTAGATAGAACAGTCTTTATGGAGTTCCTAAGGCAGTTACATGATGTTCATCGTCATTTGCGCCGTAAGCATAAACCAATTGCCAATTTTCCCTTTTAGTTTGGGATATATTGGTGCAAAATGACAGTTGATGCCAAAGCTGCAGGATAGGAGCTAGAGATATGTCATCTCAAGTATCTTGTTGATGTACGTGCCTATGATCTTTGGGGTCATTACACAGCACGCCTCGATGGTCGCGCATATCATAAGCCTTCTATGGAAGACTATTGGGAAAATTGTGTGGATGACTTCGAGGTCCGCAGATGCAGCTACGATCGCTTCGCGCTCACAAATTTCTGTATTCTTTGCAGAAGATGTGGGAGGTTTATCAAATGATGTGGGAGAAGTCCTTCCTCAATTTTTCAAAGAGCAGGTTGACACACAGCCACTGATAGCAGTTGATTGGTACGCCAAGGAGTACGCGTCAGTAAAGGAGAGGTCAAGTAGAGTTATTCAAAACAGTATACTTTACCTCAACAGCAAGAAGACTAGGAGGGTAAATGTGCCTAGAGCAGAGCCGACGGTGGTGGATCCTTCGCTACCTTCCTCGTCAAAACCCAAATAGAAGAAGGTAATCCTCCTAAGAAGAGTCAAGCGCCAAACAATTCAAAAGGGAAGGCGCTTGCCATTAATACACACACGGAGCCTGCCAGACATCCTGTCACAGAGCCAGTTTAGAGGCCAGTTCAGAGTCCGCCAATGCTTGAGGTTCAACCTCAAGTTCCTACACTAGTTCCAGAGTAGTCACCAATCCCGATTCATATCAAATTGGATTTAGACTCCCCATCTCGCACCAGCTATTCTACATATTCACTCTCGTCAGAGCCTCCAGTTGTTAGTACAGATCCTTCCAGTAGCATTAGTCGAGACCAGTCTTGGATTGAAACTCAATTGGGAAGGAAGAGGAGGCAGCCATCCTATGTCCCTAATCATTCAAGCTTCGATCATGTTTACCAGGATTCGCCAGACGAGGATCAAGAACATGGTCCATGTGGAGAGGAATGCTGATATGGAGGTCATCATTGAGACTGCTATACCTCCAGAGGGGAAGAGTTTGGAAGAATTGGAATCTCAAGACTTCGAGGTTATCACAGTCAACCTTGGTCGTAGCACACACCAGACTCAGGTTGATCTCCTACAGGTTGCTATAGACAGCGCCAAGGATAGAATGCTGAAGGACGGAGAAGACAAGGCAACCCTCAAGGCTGAAATTAGACAACTTCGTCAGTACATTTCTAGCCTTGTACACAGGTCAGATGTTACCGCCACACTCCCACTGATGCTTGAGCCTCCAGCAGAACAAGGCCAGCTTAATCACTTGGTTGCATACAACAAGCGTTTGGAGGAATGGGAGGAGTTCGTTGCTAGAGGCCGTTCTATGCTTACAAAGCTATATTAGTTGCGGTATAATGCACGAGAGCTTTGTCTACGTCTCCAGGATGAGGAGCAAGACATGGCTATTAACAGACCCTGTGACGAGATTATGATTGCTCACTTGAGTGTGGCATAAGAATCAGTCACAGATGCAGAGGATAAAGAGGTTATCTACTCTTGGAAAACACAGTTGGTTTTCAAGGCAAAGATAGAAGAAACTATGGCATCAGAGTTGGCTGAGAGTAGAGAGCACGTTACTAGTGCACTCTGATTTGTGAGAACCTTAGTGTCTCGCTTACTGTGTCGGTATTAGATTGAGGGTGGTGCATATGTTGAGCTTGTTGATGTACAATCAGAGCTCCAAGCACTCATTCATACTATTTTTCAGTGGGGAGACCGTTGGCTGTAAGATTAATCAGCTTACAGTCGTGTCGGCATTGTTCAATGAAGCAACTAAGAGCAGAGGTGAACTTCAGTCCTAGATCACAGCTGGTGAGGACATGCTGCACAGACATAGCATACTTCGGTAGAGTATCAATGCTCTAGACAGTGATGCAGTCAACAACCTCGTTGAGGGGTTGGTTGCTCGAGATCACGACCAATAGACTTCAGTTCCCACCTCTCAGGATAGACATTACACATAGGAGTTAAACTTGGAGTTGCCTTTTCAAGTTTAACTCACTGTCTCATCTCATGCATGTCTATTATGAGATTATCTTTATTCACTTGGAGTTGTATTTAGGGTTTACGTTAACTGATGGTAGTGTTCAGTTAACTTGCTTTCAATAAGGACGTGCATGCTTGCACATTGTCCATGGTTAACTGATGGTAGCTTTCCAGTTAGCCGTATAGTTTGCTTTATTAGGGTTTAGCAATAAATCTTGCATGCATTGCAAGACTGTAGTTGACTCAAGGTTATTTTAGGGTTCCCTACACCTTTGATGTCTATAAATAAGAGCTTTGCTCATTTGTACATAACTTTTGCACGAGAGAGAAATATATGCTATGCCTACCTTGCCTTCAATATTGCTCGTTCTGTATCTGTTCATGAGTATTTACTATTATGATGAATTGTTATGCCACTTGGTTTCATGCAATTATGATGGTGAATTATTGCCTTAGTTAGATATAGTGACTAGTTTGATCGTAGATTGTATGCGTGTATGCCGGAACCACGGTGGTTCTCAAATTGAAACCCTGATGTATTTTGTTTTGTTTTGCAAGTTTTCGTTTTTTTGTAATTTTTTGAGGTTTTCAGGCAAATAATGAAAATTGCGATTTTACTGAGAAAATGCTAGAAAAATCTAAATAAATTCTAAACACATGAAATTACTCAGATCTTGCTCAGAGAACTTAGGCGCTTCATAATATTTCACTTCCAGACGATTTACAATAGCCAGATACTGAATATGAAGGAAATACAAATTATTTTAATAAGAAAAACCTGATTTCTTCAAGTGGCGGCTGCAGCAATATGAGGAAGGTACGGCCACATGAATAAAGAATCTCCAGGCTCAGAAATCGATGCACAACCCTCAGTTGACCAGGGCGCCCAACATTCAAACACCAGAAGCTGATGAAATGAGGCGTTGCTCCAGAAGAATAAAAGTACGGCCTTGCTGGTACGGCCTGACAGCAGCAATTAATGAAGTACGGCCTTTGGAATTTGTGCCCCAGTCTCTAATGAATGATCTCTGATAGATTCGCCTTTACTTCCAGATGAAGTTCTCTGTAAATCTCTGATAAAATGAATGGATAAGCTCAGTCTGTGACTTCTGGATGAAATCACCAAGTGCAATCTTCAGCTGGTATCTCACAGCCTCAGTATGCCTGATCTCTGAAGAGGTTACGTTCTCCAGAAACGATGTTTGCCAGAAACCCTAGGGTTTGCAAACTCCAAAGCTCAGATGCTCAGAAGACAAAATTGAATAATAAACTTGATAGTTCGATTTTGCCTTGGGAAGAACAATATATTCTTCTTTGAAAAGTTCGACCTAATTCTCCATTAAAATAATCATTTAAATTAATGATTTAATTTTCACTTTGGACTTAGGAGAATTTATTTAATTATTGGCGTCCCTTTTTAATGAGCATTAAATACTCATTAAATCACCTTTTAATAATATAATATAAAGTATAATTAAATACTTTATAACTTAGCCAAATAATTAAATATTTTAATATTTCAATAAAGTGACTTTATAATAAAGTCAAATTATTAAATATTTCGTAACTCAGTAATTACTCCTTATTTCTCCGTCAAATCAAACAATTACTGAACCAGGTCGAATCTGAGCTAAATCACGCACCAGGTGCCCTGCCCGAAATAGCAGCTTCCGTCCGACCTAACTTTCTAAAAATAGAAAGTTCTCTGAAAAGACTCTCTGGAAGATTCTGCGAAGGCCCAAACCGACACACGCAAACTGGAGCTAACCAACACTGAGCAACTGCCAAAAGGATCCTCTGAACACTCACTGTCGACCCTCACGAGGATCAAATGATGCCTATTCGTCACGGTCTCGCGACTAGGATGGGGACATGATCCGCCCTCCAGAATTTGCTTGTCCTCAAGCAATCTCAACTCTGGATCTTTGTAAAATGCGCCTCGACTCCCATGTAGCATCCTCAACGGCAAATCTCTCCACTTGACCAGATATTCCCTGATCACACGCCTCCGAAGGTGTCTCTCTCTCATATCAAGGATGGCCTCAGGTACTAGTATCAGTTTCCCTTCGTCGTCAAGGGGTGGCAAAACTGGAGATGGAACAACATGCTGACCCAATGCCTTCTTCAGGCGAGAAACGTGAAATACATTATGGACCTTGCTATCAGCTGGCAAGTCCAACTCATAAGCAACCTCGCCCACTCGTCTGACAACACGAAATGGACCATAGTAGCGAGGTTTTAGTTTCTCTGCCCCACTCTTCCGCAGAGTAGACTGACGATACGGCTGCAACATGAGGTACACCATATCACCCACCTCAAAACTGCGCTCAACCCTCTTCTGATCAGCATACTGCTTATGCTGATTCTGTGCCTGCTGGATATTGTCTCGGAGAGACCTCAAGATGTCCTGCTGACTCTGCATCATATCACCTGCACTCGGCACTCTGCTATCACTCAAAATCAAATCCAGAAGATTGGGCGCCTCATACCCGTACAATGCCATGAAGGGGGTCATCTGTATCGTCATATGGTGAGTCGAGTTATAACAATACTCGCACAAGTAAATCCACCTCACCCAAGCTCTCTGCTGACCAGCTATATAATTGCGCAAATAACCTTCCACCCACTTATTGACAATCTCTGTCTGTCCATCGGTCTGTGGATGGTAGCTGGTACTCGGTGTCAGCTCGGTCCCACAAAGTCGAACAACTCCTGCCAAAAGTTGCTCATGAACCGGCTGTCTCTATCGCTGACTATCGTCCGAGGCAATCCATGCAATCGGAAAACCTCTCTGAAGAACAACTCTGCAGTCTGCGATGCTGTGAAAGTAGTCGTAATCGGGAAAAAGTGGGCGTACTTAGTCAACCGATCGACCACTACATAAATGCAATCTTTACCCTGGGCTTTCGGCAAACCCGTGATAAAGTCCATAGATAAACACTCCCACTTCCTGTCAGGTATCGGAAGTGGCTGGAGTAATCCAGCAGGATAAGTGTGCTCCTGCTTGTTCTGTTGGCACACAGAACACTCACGGACATACTGCAAAACATCAGTTTTCAGCCCTTTCCAAGTAAACCGTTCCCGAACCATTTTGTAAGTCTTGTAGTATCCAGGATGGCCCGCCATAGGAAGGTCGTGAAAGGCTCTCAAAACTGTAGTCCGTAACTCAGAGTCAGGAACCAAAAGAATCCGCCCCTTGTAAATGATCAAGTCATCTACAACTGTATACCTGTCGTCCTGCTCTGTCCTGTCAACGATGCTAGAAGCCCATGGGTTCTTAGCATACTCTGCAATGATCCGATGCCTCCAATCCTCTGTAATCTGTGCTAAGGCATTCAACTGGGGTCTACGAGACAAGGCGTCAGCTACTATATTCTGCTTCCCCTTAATGAAAGTAATGTCGAAGTCATATGACTGCAGTTTACTGACCCATTTCTGCTGCCTCTCGTTCAAGTCTCGCTGTCCAAGGAAATGTTTTAGGCTGTTATGATCTGTACGAACACTGAATTTGCTGCCTACCAAGTACTGCCTAAACTTAGCCAATGCATGCATAATGGCTAACATCTCCTTGTCGTAAATGCTATAAAATCTCTCAGGACCCCTGAGTTTCCTGCTCTCAAATGCAATCGGATGACGCTCCTGCATCAAAACGGCACCAATGCCCTCTCCTGAAGCATCACAGAATAAATCAAATGACTTCGAAAAGTCAGGCAATGCTAACCGCCGGGACATGAAGTCATGATCACCTTAAAACTGTCAAAGCACTCCTGGCCGTGTGACCGAAAAGCCTTCTTCGTCAAATTGTAAGGGGTGCGGGGCGTTGAAACCGCAACCTCACATTAGAATGCACCCAATGGGGAACCTGGGCTGCGTAAGGGTTCGGGCCGGCCAGTCAACAATAGCTCGGACCTTTTCAGGGTCCATACTCACTCCCTTGGCACTGATTATGTGCCCTAGATATAACAACTCCTCCATGCCAAGCTCGCACTTGGATTCCTTAGCATAGAAAGACTCATCTGCTAAGATACCCAAGACTGTGTCCAAATGAGCCAGATGCTCCTCCCATGACCTGCTATAAACCAAAATGTCGTCGAAGAAGACTAACACAAATCTCCTCAACTGAGCACTGAAAACCCTGTTCATAGTTGCCTGAAAGGTGGCAGGTGCATTGGTTAACCCGAAGGGCATAACCAAGAACTCGAAGTGACCGCAATGACACCGGAAAGCGGTTTTCTCAATGTCCTGCTCCCTCATCTGTATCTGATGGTACCCTGATCTCAAATCAATCTTCGTAAAGAAGACTGCACCATGCAACTCATCTATCAGCTCATCAATGCGCGGAATGGGGTACCTATTCTTGATGGTTCTTTTGTTGAGCTGCCTGTAATCAATGCACATCCGAAGGGATCCATCCTTCTTCTTCACCAATACAACCGATGAAGCAAAAGGGGATTTGCTAGGTCTGATATGACCCATAGCCAACAACTCATTAATGGTCTTTTCTATTTCATCTTTGAGTCGTTTCGGATGTCGGTAGGGAGTAATCATAACGGGCTTTGCGCCCTCCTCCAACTCAATAATGTGCTCTGTACCTCTATCTGGAGGCCTACCAGGTGGAATATCACTAAACACTTTGGAGTGTTTAGTCCTCAGAATCTGTATGTCAGGGTGGTACTCACCCTTCTGCGGCTCCTGCTGGGCTGGCATCAACATGCACTCAGCCGCCCAGTCAACCATATCATGACGAATGAGCCTCTCCATCCGCCTGAATGACACCATCCTAAGATTACTGTCCCGTATTGCCTTGATGACATGTGGTCTTCCGTCAACCTTAAATTTCATCTCCATGTCCCGTAGGTTGAGCGTGAACTCACCCAAATCATGTAACCATGCCATCCCTAGTACCACATCTGTATCACCCATATTAACAACATAGAATTCAGTCTTGAATTCATAGTTGTTCAATCTCATCGGCAGATCAGTAATCTTTCTGTCGCACCTGAGAGTGTATCCGTCAGCTACCTTGACTCGGATACCCTCGAAAGCCTCTGTCTGGATACCACGTCTCTCCACTAAACGTGCATCAATAAAATTATGTGTCGCACCCGTATCCAATAAAGTAATCACCTTCTGACCTGCTAAGAGCCCACGGAGTCGAAATGAACCATCTCTCTGAAGACTAGTCAGATGGGCTTCCTGTAGCTTCCTTCCACCTTCATGTTCATTCTCATTTTCGGACTTCTCATCATCTGAAGGCTCGGAATCAGCTTGCTGGTCTGACAGATCAGATTGCTCTTCGCCCTCATAATACCACTCCATTTGGTTATTTTTGACTTTCGGACGAAGTGGGCATATGTGCTTTTCATCATAGGGTGCCTTGCACCAAAACACAACTTCTTCTTACGTAATTCGTTCAAAGTTTCTCTGTCAAACGGGGGTGCATTCTGTCTCTTAGGATCCTGTTGATCCTTCCTCCTGTCAAAGGGTCTATTTCTGTCATTGTTTCTATCGAAAGGCCTGTTGGGTCTCGTGTATGGAGTGGACCCTGAATTGAACTTACTGCGAGGTGCTGCAAGTTCCATGCTTCGTGCCTTCCGCATGGCCTCCTGAAGTGTGGGAGGGTCAAAAGCCTTGACCCAACCTCTCATGGGTTCTGTCAAACCCTCAACAAATAAGATAATGAGTCTCCTCTCTGAAATGCCAGTCACCATGACGGCCACTCTCTGAAACTCGCCAATGTATGCTTCCAGACTACCAGTCTGTCTGAGCTGAGCCAACTCTCTGAAATACAACTCTGGATCCTTCCTATCAAATCTCTCTATCAATCGGCTCGTGAACTCCTGATAGGTATTAACCGCATGATGGCCTAACGTGTACATGCCGTGGTGCCACCAATCATGCGCTACTCCGTCCAGATGTAAAGTGGCAAATTTAATTGCCTCATCCTCCTGCATAGGTCTAAGTGACAGATAGTTGTCCAATTTCTGGACCCATGACCTAGCTGATGTCTTCTCTGACCCATCAAAATATGGCAGTGTAATCTTGCTCACAGCATATTGTAAATCCCTATTCACCTGTGGCTGCTGCTGCTGATGCTGTGGGGGTCTACGATCAAATCTACCTCCTCCTCTGGGTTTATAGACATCTATAAACTCATGAAATGTAAGTGCCTGCCGGATCTCAGGCGCTAAAGACATGTACTCGCCATGAAATCTCGTCAAGTCTGCCACCGACATGCCGTTCTGTGGCTGGAAGTCCTGGTGATGCACCTGATGCTCTGCTCCTGGAGTCTGAGGTGGAGTATCTCTGGGTAAGAAAGTAGGCTGACCTGGCCTACGCTCCTGATAGATCGGTAACGGCTGCCTAGGAGCTGATGCCAATGGCTGATCCACTGGAGTGGTCCCGCTCGTCTGTCCAATCTGTATGAAATGAGGCTGTGTGGGCGTACACTGCCTAATAGTACCCATCAGCTGCGACATCATATCCATCATGTTGTCATGTCTCCGTCTAAACTCCTCATCAGTAATGTCACCCTCTGCATGTGCCTTCCCTGGATCCCTGCGAGTCTCTGAGGAAGTCTCACGATCTGCCATTAGGGTTGCAACACTGTTTTCACTACCGTCTGAACTGGATCTGTGAAAACCAAGCACTCCTGATACTGTCTGACCTCTGGAATCGGAGGACCTGTCCAGTCTTCGTCTTTGCCTGTCCCTACACCTCTGGTATACTGAATAATGTCTTGGTTCATAAAAGGCAACCCAGAAATGCACTGTATTCTGAATAATCACTGAAAAAAACACAGGATGGCAGGAGATCTGTGCTCTGATACCACTGTCAGAACCCTGGTGGTTCTCAAATTGAAACCCTGATGGATTTTTGTTTGTTTTGCAAGTTTTTCGTTTTTTTGTAATTTTTTGAGGTTTTCAGGCAAATAATGAAAATTGCGATTTTATTGAGAAAATGCTAGAAAAATCTAAATAAATTCTAAACACATGAAATTACTCAGATCTTGCTCAGAGAACTTAGGCGCTTCATAATATTTCACTTCCAGATGATTTACAATAGCCAGATACTGAATATGAAGGAAATACAAATTATTTTAATAAGAAAAACCTGATTTCTTCAAGTGGCGGCTGCAGCAATATGAGGAAGGTACGGCCACATGAATAAAGAATCTCCAGGCTCAGAAATCGATGCACAACCCTCAGTTGACCAGGGCGCCCAACATTCAAACACCAGAAACTGATGAAATGAGGCGTGGCTCCAGAAGAATAAAAGTACGGCCCTGCTGGTACGGCCTGACAACAACAATTAATGAAGTACGGCCTTTGGAATTTGTGCCCCAGTCTCTAATGAATGATCTCTGAAAAGTGCGCCTTGACTGCTAGATGACAATCTCTGCTGAATGCTGATGAATCTCTGTCTGACTAAAAGATTAAGCTCAATCTGTGACTTCTGGATGAAATCACCAAGTGCAATCTTCAGCTGGTATCTCATAGCCTCAGTATGCCTGATCTCTGAAGAGGTTACGTTCTCTAGAAACGATGTTTGCCAGAAACCCTAGGGTTTGCAAACTCGAAAGCTCAGATGCTCAGAAGACAAAATTGAATAATAAACTTGATAGTTCGATTTTGCCTTGGGAAGAACAATATATTCTTCTTTGAAAAGTTCGACCTAATTCTCCATTAAAATAATCATTTAAATTAATGATTTAATTTTCACTTTGGACTTAGGAGAATTTATTTAATTATTGGCGTCCCTTTTTAATGAGCATTAAATACTCATTAAATCACCTTTTAATAATATAATATAAAGTATAATTAAATACTTTATAACTTAGCCAAATAATTAAATATTTTAATATTTCAATAAAGTGACTTTATAATAAAGTCAAATTATTAAATATTTCGTAACTCAGTAAATACTCCTTATTTCTCCGTCAAATCAAACAATTACTGAACCAGGTCGAATCTGAGCTGAATCACTGCACCAGGTGCCCTGCCCGAAATAGCAGCTTCCGTCTGACCTAACTTTCTAAAAATAGAAAGTTCTCTGAAAAGACTCTCTGGAAGATTCTGCGAAGGCCCAAACCTGACACACTGCAAACTGGAGCTAACCAACACTGAGAAACTGCCAAAAAGGATCCTCTGAACACTCCTGTCAGCCTACGAGGATCAAATGATAGGCTAACCTCGTCACCCGGTGTGCTGACTAGGATGGGGACATGGCAGTGTCTAAGCTATGTCTATAAATAAGAGCTTTGCTCATTTGTACATAACTTTTGCACGAGAGAGAAATATATGCTGTGCCTACCTTGCTTTCAATATTGCTCGTTCTGTATCTGTTCATGAGTATTTACTATTATGATAATTGTTATGCCACTTGGGTTTCATGCAATTATGATGGTGAATTATTGCCTTAGTTAGATATAGTGGCTAGTTTGATCGTAGATTGTATGCGTGTCTCGTCTATGCAATTTGCTGTCCTAGTTGGCTATCCCTCGTGTTTTGTGTTCAATAAACTTGTTCAGATTGAGCTAATAGATGTGCCACCTTGCCTTCAAGTTGAGAATCTGTACTTGTTTATCGTGTGATGTGTGTGAATAATAAGCCTATTCAGACAAGCAGATAGTCGTGCCACCTTGCCTTCACGTTGTGAATCTGTACTCGGTTTATCGTCAGATAATCATTCCCGCTCCATTTCCTCATGCTCTGAATTCTTAAGGGGATTGGATAATTTAAAGTTACTTAGTTTTGTGTGTTGTAGTTAAGTCTTGCGAAAACAGAAAATACTTAGCTGCAACGTATAGAGTTTTTCTTAAACCTTGTGCCTCTTACAGCTGAGACAAAAAGATAGGATATAGTTTAGTTTACTTTTCAAGCACTTTTGTCAGCACAACAAGGGAGCTTCCCCTCCTAATTTGAAGAGCACTCATTGCGTAGTGTGCATAGCTGTCCGTACTAACTTGCACTGCAGAGCTGTTAGTTTTTTACGCCAACAGTGTTTAAGGAGGATCATCCTTTCTTTGCCAAAAGTTTCAGTTTTCTATTGACTGTGGAAAGGTCAGCTGCACTTTCTTCCTTAGGATGATACATGATCTAGTTCAAAATTTCAATATTCAAATTTCTAAATTTAAATTGCATATAGAAAGGTTTTCTTACCTTCAAACTTTCGGACAAAATGGAGATGCCCCATGTGACAACTAAGGGCTGGATGCCAGAACTACTGGATAACTAGGTATGTACATCAGATGTCTTTGGGCATAGTGCATTCCAATTCAAGATTGGAGATGAAGCAATCAATAATATGAAGAGTTAAGGCATCAAATGACCACCCAAGTGCATAAACGAGTATTCCGAGTGTGCTAAACTTGAAAATTGATTGGGAATTGCTACTGTTGAAGGCAGTAATAATCAAGATCTGTGATGCACTTGTTGGTATCAGAGCGGCCACTACTTGATTATTGGTATTAGCATTGATAATAACCTACGTGAGTATCTTTGAGTTATTTTATTTTATAGGTTTTATGAATAGCATCAGTCTTATCCTGTAAGGTGATTTCAGAAGTAAATTATTTATCAGTTGAAATAAATATTCTGGATCATAGGTGCTGTGAATTTAGACTTTCCAGATGATGAATCTTCTTCCCTTAGCTTCCGTGTTGCTAATGGTGGGACAAACATGTTCTATTCTAACCTTCAGGTCTTTTAGCAGTGGCTGGGTTTTGCTTGGCAATCCATAGTGTTGTTTCATGCAGTGGTTCATTCATCATTCACCCTAGTCATTTTCTTGACATTTAAGAAAATTATTCATTCTGAGATATTTTTGTTTTTAAAAAAAGTCAGAAACATCTCTATTTATGAATGTACCATTTGTAGAGTGCATTTTTTGTCATTGTGCATGATAGTCGGATGGAAATTTGAACTTTGAAAGTTATGGTGCAGTTTGTGGGAAACATGCATGGAGATGAACCTGTGGGCCGGGAATTGCTCTTATATCTTGCAGATTGGTTGTGTGAAAATTATTTGAAGGATCCTTTGGTATGTATGACCAAGATTCTCCACATTTTTTTATTTCATTATTTTTTCCAAAGAAATTCTGAAATAATTTTATGCAGGGTTTCAAGTGAGGTTGCTCAAAAATGATTCAAAGAATAAGTTTTCTTCTCATATCTGCATGTACACAGTAATAAATTTTCCTCTCATATCTGCATGTACACAGTAAAAGCCAAAATAATTCTCAGTAGTGCAAGCTGACTTGTGCGTGCTCTTTAAGATAACTCAGGAATACTTCTGTTAAATCTCTTGTAGCTGTATGCATGTGAGACTCTGGTGCTATCTCTAAATGCCATTTTCAGAAATATGTCCATTTTCTTAGCTATGCCTTTTGAAATGTGGCAGCCCTTTTTTGTGCAGGATTTATAGTCTTAAGACTTCTGTGAGATTGTAGATGAAAATTCAAGGTCAGTAGATACACAGAATGTGATTGTAGATTGCATTCAACAAAGAGAGAAAAATATAACTATTTAAATCGAAAGTAAGCTCTTCTCAAATAACTGGCAACTATTGTTTATCTAGTAAAAGGATAAAAGGACACATACATGTTCTGTTATTCACAGAAAAAGACAAGTAGGCATGCCTATCTAGAAAAGTGACTGAAAGTGATGTAGAAACAGAACTAAATAACTAGCAACCAAGTGACATATCCAGTACCCACAAAAACAAAAATCCTAGATGCAGCCCATTGCTGGTGCTTAGCTGATCAACACCCCCCTCCCTGCCCTTGCTGTCTCCTCCCCTGCTTCCTCCAAAAGGTAAAGACAATGGTTCAAAGGCGGGGATTCAATGAACAAAAACCAAGAAGAATCCAAGAAAATAAAAAAATGCTGAAAGGCATACTGAAAGTTATAAATTTGAAAAAGTTGATCAGGGGAGCAGTGATAAAATTGCAAATTATTATTAATCCATCTCCTTTTCAAGCATAAAAATGCACATGCATATAGAAGGAAGATTGTAAGTAGTAACTCTAAATTGGACCTCAATTAACTTGGGAACATCACTAGCAAAAGCCTCTGGAGGATTTGGATGCTTTAGTTAGTCTTACTTACAATTTGATATGGATATTGATCAGTAACCAATTGAGGGTGTCAATGTTATTTATGGTAGGGTTTACAGATGAAAGCTAATGACTAGTTCCTACATTTGTAATTCCAGACAAGACATTTGGTCTTAGTTAGGCTTACGTAGGGAAGCAATTGGCTCCTCTCAGAAGTTGGCTTTTGTTCCAAATGCATCAATCACATTGGAAGAAATTCATATTGTGTGATGTACAATCGTATGTTACCAAAGTGGAAAGATATGGTAATGCCAGTTGCTAGAAAATAAATCAATAATCAGAGGAGTTGCCTCAGAATCAGAGAGTCTAATATCAGTTGATAGAAGTAAAATGCTATTTCATGTTTAGAATTTTACAACAACTATGCAGAAACTCTGAGAGATTTGGTACCTTTAATCTATGGTGTTCTTTCATTCCTTTAAAAAAATTGAAAACTTTTTCTACCATCCAAAATTAGAAACTTAGGTAGAAGTAGTACATAGATGAGGCCAGGGTCAAGTGGAGATGGATGCCAGTGGCTGTGTTTTTTCAATCTGATTGTCAAATTTTGATTCATAAAGGGTACCTTACATGAAGATAATTATGACTTGAATGCGTAAAGGTTGAAAAACTAAAACTGAAGTGGGAGTAGATATAAGATGCAATGAATGTTGAATGACTGGTGGGCTTCTACTTCCAAGTGCTAGTGCAGGGATGCATTAGGGAGTGTGATTGAAGTGGAAGGAGATACTGCACTGAGTGTATTTCTAACAGTTAATTTAAAACCCTAACTTAATTAACCATTTGCCATATAATTTTTTTTACTTGGTCCAAGTGGATAAAATTGTTGAATATATTCTATTTGAATCTTGTAAATTCGGAATTAGTGATACCTGTGGAATTTATTGTGAAAGTGTAAAGCAATACATGACATGGGGCTGCCAAATTAATACACATCAACTGGAGAGTTGGTAATAGACCTGGTTATTGTTGGGTGGAATAATAAGTACTTATCAGGACACAATTTCTCCTGGAAGTGGACAATCAACAAGTACGGAACATCCATAACAGGAGTTGGTGGTAAATTGAGGTAGTGGATATTGTTTACACTTAAACCTTGTGTGATGTTTTTACCTGACTATGCCCTTCCAGGTGGATCAAGGCTGAGCTTCAATCTTCTCATCGATGTTCTGCCAATTGCTGCCATCCCCTTTATCTTCACAATTCACCTAATCCCACTTTCATTCAGTGTATATAAAAGCACAACTTCCTACAAGTACTTGTGTTTTCTTCTATAGAAGCTGCTAATCATCACAATCTCTACAGTTGGTCAGCTTAATCGAATAATTTTCAAGGTCATTGAAATTCAAGAACTGGCATTTAACTTCACCTTTTTTGGTGAACATAATCTTCCACATACAGAAAAAGGTAATGTAACTTAAAGAAAATAGAAGTAAATCAAAAGAAAACCTTTTGTAACCCTATGTTGAATGTTACCATGTTTACTCACCCTGGATAGCTTTAAGAAAAATGCTGAGCAGAAAATTGAGCTGTATTGCAATAGAGATGGGTAACATTCTTGTACAAGAATACGATGACATCAATCAGACAAAGCATGGTAGACAATCAGAAAAACTCAAATTCAAAGATCAACTCTGGAGTTAGGGCTATAGAAATGATATTGATGTATAATAGAGCTGTGAGATGGTTTGAGAATGATTGGGACATCTTATGCGTATAAAGTTCTTTTATTATGAACATCACCATGCAACAGTATGATTATTTTGATTTCGATATCTATTTCAGTATAATTCTTGTATTTGAAATGTATCAGTTAATACAAAAGTTTAGATATTCCTTAGTGCCAAAAGCTATGGCAATTGCTTATTCAATTTTTTGACATTTAACAGCTTTTGGAATATTTTTTCTTGCCAACTTCTAACTTGAACTTGATGCGGTGATTATGCACATCACTTTTTTACAATGATAGAGATGCACACCAAGTCTTGATGTCCCTGCAGTTTAGTGTAAGTGAGAGGATTTAAGTGAAGCTATGTTTCTAAGGCTGTTGAATTCTTGTGTTCTTAGTCAAAATGGTAGCTACCTGCATGTTATGTCTTTAGAATTTATTCAAGATTTCACCAATAATGCCCACAATGTGTTAATGATAAAACTGTAACTCTATAATGCAAATCCTATGGGCTGGGTAAATGCTATCAGCAGCTGCATTTCTATTATAGTTTGATATTGAATGTGAAAATTTGCCAAAGTCG